>OY744604.1:19448981-19757539 GCA_963556255.1 Allolobophora icterica
ATAATTATCTTCTTCCCGTCAATTTGGTTGATATTCTTCATCTTCTTTTTTTCAGCTTAAATTTTACAAATTATTCTAAGGCTATAACCGCAGAAACCTGGGTATCCTCATGGCTTGATTTTGACCGCGCTGTAGTCTTTGTGTTCTTGCGTGAGGCTCATGCAGGAACACAAAGACTAGCGGACAGAATCGCCTTTTCCAGGGTTTTTGGCCGCGAGTTGTAAATAGCAATGGCAGGAATTAATTGCCCTCATTTTTGGAGAAAGCTGGAACAGATTTTCCAATTCTGTTCTCTTCTCATTTGTGATCGCGGTTCGGTATAGGCCTATAGTTGCGCTGAAAAGAATTCTTATAGGCCTAAGCCTGTTTTTGGTTGTTATTTGCCGATATATGCAGTTTGTCTGCCTGGTCGGGACAATTGTCCCACTGTTTAAATCCTCAGCAGAATGATCACATGGCGAGGTACCCGTAGAATTCAAAATGTTAGTAGTTTTCTTTTCTTTTCTGTTGACGACGGTAGCCAAGGTACCTTGCACCCTCGTTTTCGTCTTTAATTATCTCTATAATTGTTCTTCCATGTCACTGATATAGGGGACCTTAAGTTTTCTGAACTTACCTCAATCCTCATACGCTTCTTCGGCGAACGAGATTTTTCGTCCGAATTTGTCTCCGTTGATTTCGTTTTCCTGCTGCTCGTTGATGTTGAGGCCAGGCCGAGCACCTCATTCATTCACACAGAGGACACATAGCGCCCCTCCAACATACCTAATTAGAGGCGCTGATTTAGCCTTCCTCTTTAACGATCTCCTTCCCGAATTCCGTAAATCTTTCGTCCCTCCTTCATCCTTTCCACCCGCCCTCCATCATCCGCCTCAGGCTGACATATATCTATCACCTCCAGCCTTTCCATGCACTCAAAACTAAAGCCTTACCTTTTCAAGAATTCCTATCCTGACTCAACTCATCCTCCGCCTTGCAATTTTTCTCGACCTAAACGACACCCGCCTTATAAATAGCAGCTGCTCTGCCTCATCTCTTGATCTGGACCCATAGAAACCAGGCTCGGACCTCCTTTGACTACCCTTTTGAAACCCCTCTGACTTGACGCCCTGCGCTTAACTTTCGACTGTCGCTTTATAAGTTTGGAGTTTACGATTATGATTCTATCCATAATCAAGAGGTTGATATTTAAAAGATCCATTACTAATAGAATACAACTGTGCATAATGCGATTTGGCTTATATTACACTGGATGAAAGCCTATTACAGGTGTTTTTACAGGGTTTTCAAATACGGGTGTGCTATATCACAATGGCTATTGATATGGATGAAAATTTATGGGTCTTGACTGAGGTAGGCCTACATATGAAAATCTAATCAGGGCAATACGATTTTTGACAATTATTAAGCGCTACTAAAAAATTTGGTCATGTATCGGTAGATGGCGCTGAGCAACTGTGCCCAAGGACCCTGTATACTATAGCCTCTCATGGAAGTTCAAATCCGCCCTTCCCCCGTTACCAAGTGCCCTCGCAAACCAACTGGCTATGCCTGATGTTGCTGCCCTCGAGGAATGGAACCGACTATCGGTGTTTCTCTGCCATAGGCGCCGACTTCTTGGGAGCCACCAAGAGAGAAAGTTCAGTGGATGAGTGGCACCCAGAAGAATTAGGACCTTAAATTCAAATTTTTTACACCTATGTAATCTCACAACGTGAGAAGTAGGCCCTACAACTGCCACACAAATACCTAACATTGCATGATCTCACAGTCACAGCTAGTACATACATTATTTATTTAATTATTTATTATTTAAATAATAAATAAATAATAAGACCGGAAAGTCCGAACGTCACCGATTTTCAATACTTTTTCTAACCTCGTGACTCTTGACAAGAAAAAAATATTGTTTCTCCGAAAATCTGCTAAAACTCACATACCTAAGGGAAGAGGATGGGGGAAGGGAGGGGAGAGGGTAGGGGAAGGGAGGGAGGACCATGCACCCAGAGACAAAAGAAAAAGTCGGCACTTATTCTCTCTCCTGCCAGAATTCTTTCTCCTCTTTCAAGAAACACCTTTTCTCTGACATCTGGCGAAAGGATTTTCAAATGCGCTTAATTCGTTCTGATCAAAGTCACAAAATTGTGCATTAACAATTCATATAGGCCTAACCTTATCCCTTTAGTTTGGTTATTTACCGCTTCAAGCTGAACACCATCCAGCGTTGCCGTTTCACTGAGTGAGTAGTAGGGTGGAGTGAAAATGGCAAAAAAAAATTTTTTTTAAGCAAACGTTTTCTAATAGCGATGGAAAGTTGCCAGCATGTGAGTGTAATTAGTGCTCAAAATATTGTTGATTTTGCTTTGCGTCTTCTGCCCTCTACCGACGGTTTTATATTTACCATATTAAATTCTTTGAATAACGTCAATGTGGTGCATTATTTTTCTTTCTCTTCAACTGACTGTCTTCGAACGGTTACAATTCATGAAATACACGTTCAAATCAGTTGCGGAAATCGCCTCTGGTGTGTTACAGGATTATATAATTGTAACCAGGGGCGTAACTTTGGTCTAAAAAGGTGGGGGTACCAATTTCTTACATACAGGAATCAAGACGTTGACTGCGATCTCTGGGAAGCAAAATAATAAAATATTGATCGGCATTGTGCATAAAGTGGGGGTACGGTACCTCAGCCCAAAGAGTGGGGTGGGGTACGGTTACCCCTCGTTCCCCCGACAAATTACGCCTATGATTGTAACGCCTAATGAATGCAGCGACATTACTGAAAGGAAGAAAATTAGGAGAGAACGAAAGAAGTACCAAAGCTCTGTTCAAGCAGGATGCGCCAGCATACGACTGTAAGTGTTGAGGGGGTTTTCCAGAGAGTAATCCAAAGAGGTCCGAGTCTGGTTTCGGTGGCGGGGGGGGGAGATCAAGAGAGGACGCAGAGCAGCTGTGACGGTGGATGTTATTTAGGGCGAGGAGAATTGGAAGGCACAGGATCAAATGAGTCAGGGTAGGAGTAGGCCCTACTTGAAAAGGTGAGACTTCAGTTTGGAGTGGAAAGCCCGGAGATGGATAGAGGAACATGAGAAGAAGGATGTAGGACGGGTTGGAATGATGATGGAGGAACCAAGAATCTGCGGAATTCAAGGGGAGATCGTTCTAGAGGCGTGGTGCTCTGTTGGATATGGCTGGGTTGGAGAACTTGAGATGAGTAGTGACCGGAGATCGAGAAAGACTTAGATAGGAGGAGGATCGGGTGGAGCGGGTTGCCTGGATGGTGACCACAGAGGTACTTGGGCTGGACATATTGTAGGGAGTCATAGGTTAGTGATAGGACTTTGAAGTGGATTCACTCTGGGATTTTTAGCCAATGTAGTGATTTGAGGATGAGAGTAATATGATGTTTGGGCATTCTCGTGACAGCCCTGGCTAGTGACTTTTGGATAAGTTGCAGACGCTTGATTTGGGTGGATTAATGGTTGAGGAAGAGGGAATTGCCGTAATCAATGAACAATAGAGGTAGCAATGGTAGAGGCAGTTTTAAGGTCGATCTTGGGCCGGATGCGACGAAGGTCACAAATGTGCCTGAAGCAGGAGCGTGAGAGGTTGGAGATGTGGTTAGAGAAGGAGAGGTGTGGATCACAAGTAATGGACGGGGTGGGGGGGGGTCCGATGTGAAAGTTAAGAAGCGATGAGTTAGTCGATGGGTGTATGGAAGGGTTAGGGCTTTTCTTGATATGATCAGGAAGGCCTAGGGTTATGAATTCTGTTTTGGAAAGGTTAAGGCAGAGGAGATTGGATGACATCCATTGTGACATTAGGTTAATCACGTTGAAATATTGCATCGACGGTAGAGGGCAGAAGATGTCATTTGAAATTTAAAATATTTGGTGTGTTTCTTACTCTACCTCAGTTGCATCTTTTGCCCACTATTAGAATTCATTTATTTAAAAATCATTTTTTCACTCCACCCTACTGAGTAGGCCTATCCACTGACCTGACCATTCGATCTTAACCTGTTTTAATCTCTTTAATTTCGTTTTATTTCTCAAAATAACTATTTGATCAAAATAAAAACGTTAGCCTAAAGGTGAGCTGGACGAAACTAAGGCTTATGCATGATTTAACATTTATCTAATTCTTCTTATATTGGAAATATTTAAAACTTCAAAAACTTTTGTATGATTTTCTTTAACAGTATTTTGTTGACAGAAGTCAACATGAAAAATACGAAAACGATAAAATAAGAAATATGATCAGAACGCAGTAGCCTAATTCGAAGAGTTCAGCTACTTCAGATGTTAACTGTGTACTTTTGCCATTAAATTTTGTTAAGTAAGTAGCCTAAGTATTATTCCTTATTAGGCCTACACTAGTACAGCAAATGCACACTGGGAAATAAGCTAAAAGCATTGATTGTGAAACACAGAAGTAATAAATCGTAATTAAAGGTATAATATAGTAAGTAAAGAAGTAAGCAAATGTTTTCCTATCATCCATGGTAGCAACCTGGTAATGTAACCCTTCCCTGGCCAGGGGCGGATCCAGAAGGTCTCTCACGGGGTGGGGGGAGCCAAAAAATTTACATACCTACCATCTCCCAAAAAAGTTGATGACTTTTTTTAGTCATTAACCTTTTAACTGTCTTCAGTCTACATGACCCACGTCCTGTGTACATTTGACTCATCCACGCCCATAAAACGCCTGTGTAAATAAAGAAAAATTTCAAATGGGGCCATGGCCGGTTTGGCCCCCCCCTGGATCCGCCCCTGTCCCTGGCTGTCAGGACATTACATCGTGGTATCTCACGATTAAGCGAGCGAAGCCGAAAAGTACCCGGATAATCGTATCGGAGGGAGCAAATCATGGAGGACATGCCGAGGGACCCGAAGGATTCCAGCAAAGAGAGTAGGCCCTATCGTCCGCCCCAAAACACAACAGGTCAAATGTTGGACTATAGCCCTAATCAGTTGACGCCATTGTCTCTTATTTCCACTACATTTGAAGTGATGCAGCATCTTTATGTATGAACTTTCAAATTTAGTTAAGATAATTTGGTTAAATAGTATTTTTTATAAATATTTTTGTTTGGCCTAAAATTCGTTTGGAAAATCTGAAAACGAGAACTAACAGCAAATGATATCGATGTACCGCGAGCTGCCGAAATATTCGATAGGTGGCCAGACACACGTGTAATGCTGTCCCTCTGGAATTAACGGTTTGTACAATAGGCTTACGTTTTAACAATCACATGATAAACACTAAACTAGCAGTTATTTAATTCAAAAAGGCATTTGAGGCTTTTTGAGTTCAGAGTTAAGTTTAACTTTAGTTAAGTTAATAGTTAAGATGTTTCTTTTACTGTTGATATTTTGTCTACGTGTGCATGATGTAGGCCTAGTGTCCAAGATTATGTTAATGTTTTTTCGTTTACTTTTGACACTTTTGCCTACGAACAATTTAGGCCATCCCTTTCTCTGTAATATACTACTAAGGTGGCCCTATCTAGCGGGGTCTGCGACTCCTTCGGGGTCTTCAGTGTAACCCAGGACAGTGGCGGCGATCTTGTTTGACAGGTGGGGGGGGGACATTTTGAAACTGATCTGGTGAAAAAAGATTTTTCAACTGATCTGGTGAAAAAAGAGGTCCCAAAAATTTTTTCGCGCTGACGCGGGAAAAAATTTGATGACCTTTTTTTGGGGTTTCCTCAAAATTTGGGGGTCCGATGTATGGCGTGTCCCCCACTCTTAAAGGTGGGGGTCTTGTCCCCATCTACACCCCCGGGATCGCCGCCCATGACCCAGGACATACTGTTTCGTTATGTGTTATTGTATCATTGTTTTTTCCTCTCTGGATGGTTACCGAATAAAAACGAATGAATGAATGAAAGAGTCATGTCATTGACACGTGGAGCACAGGTACTTAGTCAACTGCTGAAGATGTGTATACCAGCCATAAAACCTCATCTCTTGCAATCTTTCCAAAGGTCTTTCACTCGAAACTGAAAACACTGCTCTTTCACAAATCCTATCCCGATTCCTCCTCTTCCCCTTGCTTTCCAGTGTGCGCCTGTGAATAAGCTGGTTCCCGCGACGTAGCTTATTTGGGCGCTGCAGAAGTCTCGAGATTCCGATTCCTGGCCGTTTCAAGTCTAAACACCCTCCAAAGGGTCAGGCAGGCAGATAGTCATCCGCCTGACTGTAAATACAGGCCTATCGATAGAAAACACACTGAAAAACTGACAGAAGGAGACAGACTGAGAATGGAACTTGTAAACTAACTGCATACGAGTAAGCTAGCTTGTCTCTAAGCGCACATCGATCATTCATTCGAGAGATGTCGCAACAACACAGCTGACGCTAAGCTGTCGAAATGAGGCTTATAATTTCAACAAGCATTCGCTAGGTGTCACCGCTACGGTTACACATACATGTAAACGTTTTTCTATAGCGACCGTATTATGGCCTCCAAACTGCTAAGTTTTCTATGAATTGATCACTATAGCGGTATAACCACCACCACCACCACCACCACCACCACCACCACCACCACCACCACCACCACCACCACCACCACCACCACCACCACCACCACCACCACCACCACCACCACCACCACCACCACCACCACCACCACCACCACCACCACCGTAATATATGGATGGCCCCTTAAAAATAATTATGTGAGGCAAGGTGGACTTGAACGACCCTGGCAACCATAAGATGTCGCTAAGCACTGGAAACCACTATTACAATGCGTTGTCTTTAGACACCTCTAAAATCTTTGCAAGCGACGCTATATATTTAACAATTTTCGTTCAGTCTATGGAAGTGAAGGAGGTTGGGCATTATCCCGTTGGAAGAGCGAGAACTGTTGAGAACAACTTTTCCTATCTGCGTCAACGGCCTTTGATGCCATGAAATTGTTGCTTGTTACCTAATCGTTAGTTGCCATGAGTCCGTTGTAGTTATATGTGTAGCGCTATTTTACAGCCTCATAAAGTCGGCTATCTAACTCAAACAGATCTAAAACGGTGAGACTTAAGAATGAACCAACGCAAACACAACATGTGGCTGACTAAATCCTTTAAAATGATTGCACAGTGACGAGGCTTTCTTATAAAGCTGTCACTTAAAACGCAGATTACAGACGAAAATAGCGAAAAAACAAAGATTTCATCAAAACAGCTGTCAATTAATACTGGTTAAACACATATAAACGAACATCATGGTAAAATTGAAATAGAAATAAAACTGATTTCTGAATTCCTGAAGCAAAACAATGCCAGAGAAGAAGTCGATTCCAACAAAAAAGAGAAAAGAAATTAAAACAACATTGAAATAATATATACACAATTCTTTCAATTAAAACTCTAAAACTAGCTTTCTTTGGCACGTGTGGAAAATGCAATACCACAAAAGGCTCATTTGTTAGAAACACCCCTTCCTACTTCTCGATTGGTTTCATTGCTTATACAAATGCTCTTAAAAACAATGAACTGATCATGCAAAAGGGAAAAGTGAAACTCACACGACATGAAAAAAGGCCACATGTCTGCCCTATCATGTATACGTATGTATATCAGAGCACTTGTATGGTGCCCTTTAAGTAACTCACAAGGGCGCTCAGTAACTCACAAGGGTAATAAATCAATCCAAAACAGTTCTATCGAGTTATCACTCAGGAACAAAACATCGTGCTTAAAGAGCTGTAACTTGGAATCTGAAAGTGCAAGCATTAACTAGGAACACAGAATGCTGAAAATTAATAGGAGAATTTTCAACCACTGGTAAAACAGAGGCATGCATCTTCAATAATGTATGCATACATAAATCTATCATTCATACTTGCATACATAATTATCTAAATGTATATATATATATATGTATATATATATATATATATATATATATATATATATATATAGTTATATCTACATATTTGAATTGCCGTATATACATATAAAATCTGCATAAGTTTCTAGTAATTGTCCAAACGATTACCAGCCCAAGATATTGGGCTGAAGAGTTAAGTTGACAAAATAAGTAAGAAACCAGCTGGTCAGTCTGCCACAAACATGCGATGGTCATCCTACTAATCACCTATTAAAGAACACTTGAAAATGCCCTGGGTCAAACCGACCAATTTAAATATATTGTTTTCATCTGTTGCATATACCTGACAGTAAAAGTCCAAGTAAAGACATGATAATGGTGATAACAGAGATAATATTAGTATTAGTTAGTATAAAAATAATATTACTGGGGTATTGAAAAGATAAAAATAGTTTTAGTACAATTTAGACATCGTTTTGCACTAATGTCTAGTAATAACAATCAATAATGAAAAATAATAATAAAAATAGTAGAAATATTAATAACAATAATACTAATATTATATGGAATGTGGAAGAAAACCTCTAGAGAATTTGAATAATATTATTATTAAAATTATAATAATAATTATTACTATTAATGATATTATAATCATAATTATTATTATTATACATTTCCAATTATTAGTATTAATGCCATCATATACATTAACAATGATGTTGATGATGATGATGATGATGATGATGATGATGATGATGATGATGATGATGATGATGATGATGATGATGATGATGAAGATGATGATGATGATGATAAGAATAAATGGATGACACTTAGCCCCATTTGTGATGTCATGAGCAGTCTATGGACAATTTTTTTTATTTCCTGAGGATTACATAAATTTACTCCAGGAATAAAATAATAATTAACTATTAATACTAACCAGAAAAGTGAAGCCATAGTAAGATGCCCATATGGGAATATTGCCATACAGTGCATCCTACCACATGACTGCTGTACCGGAAGGGATCTTAGGTAAAAAGATAACTATAAAATCAAAATATTATTAAGCTTAGTAAGTAAATTAAAAATAACAAAATACAACTTAAAGAGATGATAGGAAATTCGTTGATTATGAAATAAGAGTAGCATTAGCATGAGACCACAAATTAACATAAACAAATAACAATATTCATGGAAAATAAACAGCATGACAAACGAAGAAATGTTAGCAATTGATATCATTGTAATGATAGCAGTTAGACAAAAACTGAATATAAACAGATTGAAACAATCAAGGAAAATGATAAAATGTAACAGAACTTTTGACAAATGAAGAAATGATTTCAGTGATGTCAACGTAGGTAGCACAAACCGGTATAGCAGAGAGCAAAAGTTCAACGTAGACAGGGCAAATTAAACACTACAGAGACAAGATCCGATATCACTGTGTTAGTTGTCCATAATAAAATCAAAAAAGCTGTAAAAACCTTTCACCTGTGGTTCATATTCACACACTTCAGTAAGTCAGTAAATAATTAAGCAATTATGAACCATAAGTCATGTAGTTAATGTAGCCAAGACTTTGTACATGCGCTCAAAACAACTAACTACACTTAAAGAGTGATTACAGAAAACGAGGCATAAATTTACCGTAAAGTAAGCGAAATAGTTTACAGTATAAACCTTGTTACTGTGAAGCACGTTCCCTGTATTGCAATACAACTGAACATTTGTCTAATGCATTTTATAAAATCTTCCAAAATTGATATCATACAAATCTTAACCAATCTTCTTCGTAAAGAAGTTCCTAGAAAATAACATAAATAAAGCTGAAACAACCAGCAAATCAACTGAAACAAAGGATTGCACTTGTATCCCGGAGTAAAACAATTACTATTCACATATGAAAAAAGAAGCATCTTTGACAATGTTCATTAAATATATCGGGAAGCATTTCTAGTTCCAAGGAAAGTTGAGAATTGTTTAACCAAAAAAGTACTTATTTTTATAAATCAAATAATGTGGTTTTGATCCAAAGAGCTTTTGAACACAAATAATAAAGTAAGATTCAAGAGATAAAAGTTTCTGTTTAGGTCAAGGTTCAAGACACAAAGCAACTGTTCTCAGAGTAGATATTGTTACACCAAAACCTTGCACCCTTTTCTCTCAGCTTCCCGACATATCCAACGAACACGCTCCACACGCACACACACACACACACACACACACACACACACACACACACACACACACACACACACACACACACACACACACACACACACACACACACACACACACACACACACACACACACACACACACACACACACACACACACACACACACACACACACACACACACACACACACACACACACACACACACACACACACACACACACACACACACACACACACACACACACACACACACACACACACACACATGAATGCACTCCACAAGTTAGAGTAGCTAGTTATTTGCTCAGCAAATAGGGCACTCTCTTCATTAAAGGCAAAACTACTTATTGCTACGGGAAGAAAAAGTTTCAACCACAGTTGATCAAATCCATTCATTGCAACACAGACTTTGAATTAGTTCAAATCGCAGGATATACAAAAGTCATGCGCATATCTCTGAATTTGTCCCAACCACAGGATATATACAGCAGTCATGCTAATACAGGATTCTGTCATGGGATTATTTTAAGATACAAAGGTTGTCATGTACTGAGTACAGACGTACAGTAACTATCAATTTTAGTGTCACTTCATTCGAGAGCAATTTGTGCTTTAAATTTGCTAGTTGTATACCACTAAGTTTTGTGCAAGGCAAAACCAATGGTGATAAACAATGGCATTTCTCTTCTTGCTCAAAGTCCCTTTACAGGGAACCTCAATTCTGTTCAATGTGCTGTAAAATCATTAAGCGCTTTTGAACTTGCTGAACAAAAGGAAATGAGATTCTAATGCAGATAGAAACACAGAAACAAGGAATGCTTTCGAGAGAAATCAACAATTTTATGAGTTTGTGCTATTTCTTCCAAACAAAATTAAGAATTTCCACAGATCAACTATGGTTACAACTATCATTCTCAGACGGGTCTTTGAGTTTCTGACAGCCTCAACACAAAGACAATGTTTGCATCAGTCAAATCCGGATTCGCTATATACAATATTTAATTTCTCATCTGATTGTTCAATATCTTCCTACTAAAAAGCACTAGATCTTAGAGTACACTAGGCCTACAACATGGCAATGCATCCCGATGTCCAAAGCGCTTACCTCACCAAATACCAACCGCTAAGTGGCGCTGCAATCGACGATTTTGCGGCCCAATCAGCGAGGTCGTTGTATTTAAAGGGTTCAATGAATGTAACTGTAACATCTGATCCCGACTTTTATTACACCAAGCGTCTGGTGGCGTTGCAATCGACGAAGCTGCGGTCCTAATCGTCAAGATCATGTTGTTCAAAAGAACCGGAATAAACGTCACTGAAGGTAGGTCTGAAATGATAAAGTCTGAAACTTTATCATACCTACCTCTGGGTGGCTGTTTTGCTTTGTGGACCACCACACACAAAAGTTACTCTTAGATCTTTCCCTTACGCTGCAAGTTCTGTGGCAAGGTAGCGTTAACAGGAAGAACTGTCTTAATTTATGCTGTAACTATTTGTATTTATTAAGCGCAACTATCTACTGACCATCAATCGATGGCGCTGAGCAACTGTGAGTAAGGAACTTGCTCAAGGTCCTTACACAGTAACCGTCTCACGTGAGGAGGCTCGAACCCCGTTACAAGGCGAGCGCTCTAACCAATAGGCTACCGCGTCCCACACAGAGTGCAGAAAATGTTTAACGAGATGAAGTTATCTTCTACATGTGATTGACCTCTTCTAATTGAAGCATCAAGCTCGTTATCTGTTCTTGCGACTATGTTACATAACAGTTCCTTCGAGTAAGCAGGCACTCTGGTTTGCCGTCGTCGGCAAAATCACCCGGTGCCAATCAACACCAGGCAACATACTACAAAAGTCGTCAACTAATTAGAGGCGTTTCACGTGCATGCACGCTTCCACGCACGGTTGTGTTCTGGCAACGTAAAATCCAGGTTGCACAACTCTGCAACCGATTCGTGGAATTTTCATCCCAATCATCGCGACACCTGAGAATCATTTCGACCACGTCACGGTTGCGCGACATCGTCACAGTCCATTGCACCGGTGTCGTCGACAAAGTCCGGGTTGCTGTCGTTTTGCGGTCGACAATACTTGTAGCGATGGTTCATGTGCTGGCTGTAGGAGCCCGAGTGGCTGAAGGTCTTGTTGCACTTGCGGCAGATGTACGGCTTCTCTCCAGTGTGCAGGCGCTTATGCTCCGTGAGATGGTGCTTGTGCTTGAAGGCTTTTTCACACATGTCACACTTGAAAGGACGAAGTCCTACAACATCGTTCAACAACAGTCAGCTGTAATCTCCCGGATCAAGTCCTGAGGTCAAGATTCACGAAACAAAGCAGCTGCTTAGATCAAGAGTCAAGACAGAAAGTTGCTCTTTAGGTCAAGATTTAAGACACAGAGGTCCGGATTAGGTCAACATTCAAGACAAAAATGCTTTGAAATTGCAATGAAAACTCAGTCTATTGGAGAAGCAATAAAATCTGACAGAGAGAGAAACTATAGTAGGTAAGGAAGTTGAAATATATGAGTTTAGTCTTAAGTTTGAACGACATCAAATGATTTGACAAAATGAAATGAACTCTGAGCGGGTCAGCAAATTCCAAAACCTTGGACCTGCAATCGAGAAAGCCGGTGAGTCCAATACTATTTAGGTACTGAGCACATCAAGACTCACAGTATCGATTGAGTTCAATATCCATTTGTATGAGGGATGACCAAGGGACAGAGGTAGGCAGGCTGATTAAAATATAAAATTAACAAATAGGCCTAAGTGAATCAATGAAATTTTAATCGTAAACTTCAAATTTGTTAAGCAGTACTCGAAAGCTAAAGCGCAGGGCACCAGCTTATTCATGAGCACTGTGTCATGTCATAGGGGTTGTTCGGAGATCGAAATAATTAACTAGTTACTTAATGAATAAATGAGTAAATAAAAATACTTAATAAATAAATTAATGAAAAAATACTTAATTATTAATTACTTAATGAATGAATGAAAGACTTCTGACTAACCTGAGTGTTCATACTTGTGTCTCGTGTATGAACTCTGTTTATCGAAATACTTCTGGCACTGGTCGCAGGCATATCTCGGTTCACCGGAGTTGGTCCTCGGACTGTTGTTACCGTTTGGTCTGTTTCCAGCGCCATTTGTTTTGCGTGGTGGACGGACGCTTTGTCTCCCATTCGGTCGGTCATGCACTCGACTAGAAAGGGAGGCGTTGAGATCTTGCTGCATATCACATAATTCTGCCTGAAGAATAAACGAATCAGAAAGAGATGGTAAACAGTCAAAGGTGTTGAATATAACATAACATAACTTAACATAACAAGGTTTTAAGTGGCTCAGAAGACTTTCATCTGTGGTCAGAGGTGTTGAATATAACATAACATAACTTAACATAACAAGGTTTTAAGTGGCTCAGAAGACTTTCATCTGTGTCAGAGTCACTCTCTCGAGCTTCCTCTCAATTGCACCTCGTTCTAGTATCCAAGTTTATTTAGTTTCTTCTTAAATGTAATAACCGAGTCCGCAGTAGCAGTCCCCTCGTCCAACTTATTCCATCGATTGATACCTTGTGTATAATGGTAACGGCACTACAGAAGTAAGTTGCAATTTGGAAAAGGTAAGTAGAAATTTGAAAAAGGTAAGTAGCAATTTTTAATTTAAGGTAAGTAGCAATTGGAATTTAAGTTAAGTAGCGAGTTGTATTGTATTGTATTGAAACATTTATAAAGCGCCTCTAGTAGTAGGGTGAACCGTTCAGAGGAGCTCAATTGGAATTGGACATTGGAATTTAAGATAAGTAGCAATTTGGGATTTAAGATACATGTAAGTAGCAATTTTGAAAAGAAAAGCAGCAATTTGGAAAAGCCGAAAAGGTAAGTAAAAATGTGGAAAAGATAAGTAGCAATTTGGAAGAAGGTAAGATGCATATCTGTTACATGCATATAAACAGGTTGTTTGTTATAATGCGTTAAGAAAAGATTCTTACTTGAAAATATTCTCCACCAGGTTTGTGACTGTTTCTGTAGCCATTGATAAACGGCAGCATTCTGTGAAGACCGAAGTTACCCAGTTCGCTACCACCATAACCCACACTCATTTCCCTCCTCTTGGAAGTTGAAGCCAGAAGACGATGAGCATTGTCGGAATTCCAGTCAGGCACATTCTGAAAGCTGTCGGGAGTGCCCACCGAATCATCACTCCTCGTGAAACCCCGACGAGACTCGGACGTTTTCTCCCGAACTCTTAAATCCACGGCCCCATCCGCCACCGTGTCGTCCTTTCTGAGGGACAGGTCAAGAGGTTCAACTTGACTCACACCCTCCACAGCCTCAACTTTTTCGTTGCCGGCCCTCTCGATTTTCGGACCGTTCGTCTGCCTTCCAGACTGAAGCTTTTCTCTTTGTAAGGCACCGACAGCCAGCACATTCTGCCAATTTTCGACAAGAAGTGGAAAGAGCCCTCCGTTCACATCTCTTGGTGAAAGCACTGGAGCCTGGGGAGGAGAGCCAAGTAAACCACCAGAGAACTTTCGCTCTTGTAAGCGCATCTTCTGAAAGCACATCTGAAGAGCGCCCACTGGAAGGCCTAGGGAAAGGCGAAGTCTCTCAAGGTCCTCAGCGGACGGCCGGGAATTTTCGTGGTAGAAGCTCTTCGATACCAGCTGTTCCTCGGCATCAATCTGAGGTTCAGCCTTACGCTTTGATTTGACGACGTCTTCTCTGTCAAGACCGGTTTCACTCCTCTGGGTTTCGCGTACGGGACTGCGGTATTGCGCCAGAGGCACAGCACTTGGAATGTCAAGGGTCTGAGCGATTTTTGTCTTGATCTCGGGGCACCTGTTGCTTTCGTGGTCATAGAGCTCTATGGGGCTTTGGAAGCAGTTGTTACAGAAGCGACAGATCATTGAAGATGGAAATGGAGAGAGGAACGCCTGCGGATGCTGCGAGGAAGCTGCACTAGTACCGGAAGTAGAAGCCATCGATGAGAACGGAAAGGAATGCCAGGATGATGGAACGACACAGGAGGGACTGGAGGTCTGCAGCAGCAGGCTGGATGGTGAAAGAGTGGAAGCACGAGCACCAGGCAAGTTAAGGAATGGTGATGCTGATGGGGAAACTGCATCAGGTGCTAGCTCCTCTTGTGCATCAGACATTGTAGAACCAGGACTGCTATTATTGGAAATGTACCTTGACAGCTTTGCAGAAGACTGACTAGCACCAATGGCATCACTCCACTGGTCTGGAACTTCCGTTTTAAAGTGATTTGTAAGGCCCACGGTGCTTTCTTCAGCTGTGCCATGTCGTCTCATTGACTCTGGACTCATTCCAGCTGTTGTGGGAGAATCGGTCTTTATTCTAGTAGCTGAGCAGCTACCATTTGGACTGGTAGTCAACATGACTCCCTTTGGATATACTGGTATTCCACATCCGCCTTCATCTACCTTCGATGGTGGCAGAGTGATGGTGTCAGCTTCCGTGACTTGTGCTCCCACGTCATTAAGGCAATCGTATTTTGCGTCCTTGAGCTCCTTGGTACTGGCTTCAGTATCTGGTAGATTCAACCATCCGTTCTCGCTGGACCACTTCACCCCAGCGACGTCAGAGATTGTACCCTGTGATGATGCAGAAGATTGCGACAAATCTTCCTCACCACTCAACTCCATTTTCTTCACAGTAGCTGCCCCAATTTCAACCTCAACTTTTGCGGACTGATTTTGATTTAATGGGCTTGAAAGGTCGTTCATGACCAGGCCGTCATCTCTGTGACTGATTTTCTCTGCAGCTGAATCATTCCAATCGTCCCATCTCATTGACTTGCCTATCAAATCATTTCCACGGTGTCCCTCATTGAAATGCAAGCCAAACTCATTCTTTCCATTCGTCATCTGATTCTTACACATCGCTTCCGTCACTATTTTCTTGTTCTCGTTTTCGTCCAACGACTTTTCCATATCCAGTGACGATGAATTCTCTTCCACGATCTGCTCTCTACCAGGCACCTGCGTCATCATTCCAGTTTCTGGCGGGTATTCCACAAACTGCGTTGGGAAGTTCATTCGTCCTGGAATCAACTCCAGGTTCCTTTGGATCAAATGCTGAAGAGATGGATTCAAGCCATTTACCATACACTGGGAGTATGCAATCTGTCTCAGGTAATTGTAATACTCCCACGGTTGGTACGCTGACAAGTGAGCCAAGTCTTCGAGATAGACACCTTGGACAAACGGTAACCAATCGAAGCCGTTTTTGCCGTTCGCTTTCACAGCGTCTTCGACTTGGCCAGCACGGCCTCCTCGTGGACGATCCTTGGCGTTGCCAGCGAAGCATCGACCGGAAGTCTTATGACTGCTGAAGGACCCCGAGTGTCCGAATCTCTTGTGGCACTTGGGGCACTGGAAGGGCTTCAACCCGAAGTGGGTGTTCTCGTGTTCCTTGCGGTGGTGCTTGTACTTGAACGCCTTGTGACAATGCTCGCACCGGAAACGACGCTCCTCGGCGTTGCCGTGGTTGCTCGCCAGGTGGCGTTGCAGTTTAACGGCGCTCTTGAACGACTTGCTGCAGTCTGGGCAGATCAGGCTTGGCGCTGGCTTCGGCTGACCCGGGTCTCCAGCAGAGCTCGACCTGCCTGTGTTTGGCGAGTCCATTGGCTCGGATACGGAAACATCGTCACCATGAACGGCAAAGGATCTACCGAGGTCTGAAATGTCAGCCCACGACGTGCTGCCACCTGGTGAATTAAAACACAACACTTATTTAGTCCATTGTGGAGAAAGATCAAATTAGGAAACGGTTGGTGGGTCGTAAGTGTGTAACGTATGTGTATGCATGTATCTAGCCTATGTAGGCCTATGTCACTATGTGTACGTAACGAGACTGTCTTTCGCTCTAAACTGAAAAAATACCTCTTCCAGTCTACCTAAATAATGTCACTAAATTGTGGAATGGTTGGATGATAGTATATAATCTCTCAGTGGACACTATCACAGCTTTTAAGAAGAAGCTAGGAAGACTGGGCTATTAAACGTTCCATGTTAAGTTTCAGCGGTTCTAACACAGACTTCTGAAACACTTAAAACCCTTGTTATGTTATGTTATTTTATGTTGTGTAATATTTGCACGGCTTCAACGTACATTTCTGAACTTCGTAAGGAGGGAGGACAGCATCAAATTACAGTTGTATTGTGCTTGTATATAAGCGGTGGCATGTCGACTAATACGACCTTCGATGCCAATTCTGAGGGCCGACAAAGCAAGCATGCAGCCACATTCCAAGGCACACGGATGAGAAGGCATCAACGTGTAGTAAAAAAGCATCCTGGTCGTTAGTCATCAGTGAAATATGCATGGTTATGTCCTCCTACATCGCCTCATCCGATGGGATGTAGGCGAGTTCTCCCGTTCCGAAGTCAACTATAAAGAATCCGATCGAAATAGTTTCTACCATCTGAGCTTAGGGGCTGGTCTAGTGGTTAGGTGCTCGACTGTCAACTGAGAGGTCGGGGTCAAATCTAGAGCAGGGCAGAAATTTGTGTAGAGATCTGTGCTTCGCTTGCGTACCCTATAATGAGTATAACGACCGCACACTGTCGGTGGGAAGATCAGACGTCGAGGAAGAGCACTGGCCACCCACCCTCACATGCCAAGGCTAAGCCAAATTAAGTCACTAAGGCTTCATACCTATGGCTGTCTCAAGGCTAGCTTAACGGACAGCTCGTTTTCTTTGTCATTGCTGGAATGTCTTTATATACACGTACTCTGTTCTCTGCTCAGTCCTGACAATACTCTGTGTGTGTGTGTGTGTGTGTGTGTGTGTGTTTAGGTGTGTGTGTGTGTGTGTGTGTGTGTGTGTGTGTGTGCGTGTGTGTGTGTTTGTGTGCTGTGGAACCAGTTTCCCTTTAAGCACTGAAATCCTCATTTAACACGGCGGTATATATTCGGTATACTACGCTGACTATGCAAACCAACGATGACAGAGTTGAGCCTGTTGATTGGGCTCCATAAAACGACCACTGACACTTGTAGGCTGTAGCTCACACTTGTCTCGTGCTCAGAGGCAGATTTACAGAAGATCTGCGCGCAGGGACGTCTACACCATAGAAACCTTGGAGCAAATGCTCCATCCAAGAAATGGGAGGGGGTGGAGATTTATCAGTGTGTGCCACCATTTTAGGGGGGGGGGGATGAAAGGGGAGGAAGAAGAAAAGGGGAAGGGGAAGTTGCTCCAATGAATTAGGGGGGATAGACGCCCCTGTCTGAGCGTACCGGTACAAAGTACAACAAATAAAGAAAAATTAATTAAAACAATGTTCTATTTGCCCCAATCGTTCAAACTGTCTTCCACAGAAGATACATCTGCTCCTGTCTGGGTGGTCGCGACAGTCAAGTGGTTAACATGCCAGACTGTCAATCTAAAAGTTGAGGTAAACAACACGATTGAAGATATCTCAAGGTTGCTGCTTCACTAGCGCTCCCAAGCGAAGGTAACAAGAAAAATGAATACGACGACTGTACACTGCCAGTAGTGGCAAGATCAGACAATATAATACACCCGTATTTGATACAATACTATGCAACCGTATTTGATACACTACAATACAACTGCTATTTGGCATACGGTACAGTATTTGATACAATATAATGTCTGTACTTGATTCAATACAATACAACTGTATTTGATATTACCCTCCTTCCAACGTTTAGAAGTGCACACATGACCACATGATAGAACAGCGATGGCGCTGAGCAACTGTAAGTGAAGGTCTTGCTCAAGGTCCCTATACCCTGACCGTCTCATGGCGGGAGGCTCGAACCCGTACTCTGCGCATTACAGTCCGAGCGCTCTAACCATTTGGCTACCATGCTACAGACAGGAGATTAAACTGTCATCGACACTCATAACAAACGACTAACATGCGCGGGGCTACTGCTCAGTCTAACAGTTTTGCCTATGTGTTGGCTCCTTTAGATGGAAATGTCTTCCGCAGGAATTACGGTTTTAGCTCCTCAGCCTTTCTCTTCCTCTGAAGTCCAGTTTATTTGTTACTGAATAGTGATAGCACTGACTTTGGTCAGGACTCTCAGGAGCACCGCTGAATCGTTGAGTGGCGCCTTATAAATATTCGCCTATAATTACAAATATTTACAAATCGAAGTTCCTAACACTTCCCACTCTGTCGCTAAATAATGACCAAGATCGAACCAAAAATATAACAATATCTGGCACCGAAACGCCCTGCTTGCATGCAGTGGCCATCTAACTGATCCAAAGAAGCGCCACTTTAGCTAACCAGAAAATCTGTGTTGAGATGTATACCGACTTTCTTGAACCTACTTAGCCTTTGTCTCAGACCAATTCCTCATAACACGCCATCTTGCTCGGTTTTACCGCGAGGTAACGCAGTACGAAGCGATCGAATCTAAATCAGCGCTGCTCGGTATTCGACCGGGGAGTACTCGGGCACTGGGGACAGCACGCCTTCGATCGCAACCCACTGAGACAAAGCTAACACAATATGTGACATAGACCGACGCACACGGCGAGTCACTCCGCCGCAAAGACGTCTCTCTTGGCGTATTGATTCGCAAGAAACTGGACATATCTCCATTCATTTATATTGGTCTTAGCCGTAATAGCTCCGGTTGCTTCTGCGGTCTCTCGACTCATTATCGAGGTCTCTCGCTTCGCCAGACACCGGCCCAATGAAATCGCTCACAAATTGTCCACATCGCCGCCTCACAACGACGACGCTGAGGCCTGGCCTCAAACGCAATTTCGACAACAATGCCGATGTGGCGATCGGCACGTAGAGGTTACGGCGTCGCTTATGCATTTGCAATGGGTCTGTGCGACTCCTGTTCCGAGTATGCCCGCAGTGTATTCCGTTCTCGCGTGGAACATGACGGGTAGAGAAAGCAAAGGAAAACATAAATAGGGCGTCTTCAACCGTTGCTCCGAGTATGCTCCGAATATACATTGCGTTCAGACGTGGAACAGGAGCGGGAGTAAATAACAACAGGGAACATATACAAGGAACCCTTGTCTAATGTCCAAAAGAGATCCGAATAAACTCCATCTAGAAGTGGAACTAGATCGGGTTGAGAGCGCAGAACACACAGTCAAGTTAAGGGTCGCAAACGAGGTTAATACGCAGGATAAGAAATGATGGAAACAGTTTGATTAACGAGTCCTTATCTCCTAGATTCGTAATTTCTTCTCCACCTGCGCCCCCTAGCCAACTCAGCTCTAGTGAGTAAACTGACCGTATACACTGTCGGCGGGAAGATGTGTGTGACATTTATTATAACCTTCATGGTTTAATCAGAATGTCGATCGCGACGAAAAACAACGTTGACTATATATGGCTGTGAAACACCTAACTTTAAAGCGGTCTTAGTAAATTGGCCCGTTAAAACCCGATAAGCTCGTTCGTTTCAGCCTGTTCGCCACCGAAGTAAATTAGTTTAAGCCCGTCTTCGCTACCTAAGTAAATTAGTTTAAACCGTTTTAAGCCGTTAGTTTAAAAGAGCAGCCTATTACAGTGTAATGAAATTTACGTTGAATGTCGTCATTTGTAAACAATGACGTCATTAATCATGAATATTTAGTTGGAAGCGGCCAAAGAGAGGAACGTAGCAGAAATTGTTCACTTAGTTCATGACATTTCTCTTCTATTATATTTTTAATTAACGTCGATTTAGAGAGAGAAAACGGCAAACACAAAACATGTAATATTGTCAATAGAAGGTTCTTCTCGCTTATTTTCTACGTCTGAGGGGATCGATACTCCGAATGTACTCGGAGCACGTTCGTAGCAGTAGTGGAAGAGGCCTAATGACGCATGCTGTGTGACCGGAGCCAATGGTTGCCATCCGTCCGAAATGATTTCTCGGGTAATCTTCGTGGGACAACCACCCGACTGAAACGACACACCTTCCAGCCTATATTGGCCATCGGCTTCAACTCTAGCTAGATCAGACACCAATGAGGCTACACCGTGTCTTCATGTTCTACTGTCTACATTAGGCCTAATCTAGTGTAGTCATATTCAAAGCAATCGAATGACTCGTTAACTTGTTTCACAATGCATCAACTCTCGCTAGATCAGACACCAATGTGGCTATACTATTGTCTAAATTAGTCTATTCCAATATAATCTAGTGTAGTCATATCCATTGCAATCAAATGGTTTCTGTAGCGCCTTTACAATGCATAAACTCTCGCCAGATCGGACACCAATGTAGCTACCTCCTGTCTTGTATGTAGGTATGTAGGGAATAAAATATAGCGCATTTTAGGTTACTTACAAAGGCGCTGGAGCTAAGACTATCTGACAGATCTAAAGAAATGCGTTTTAGGACAGGTAGCAGTAATCAATTGTCCAAACTCACCTAATCCAATCGAATTCAGTGTAGTCATATTTATATGTCGACTGCAATCAAACGACTTTCATTTGGTAATAAATGAGTTGTCGTGCACTGAAAAACTTCGGTCGTAAAACGATACGACTTCGAAACCAAAAATCCAGATAAGCAAGTAATATAGATCATCTATTTTTTTTAGATTTTTAGATTTATTTTTTAGATTTTTAGATTTATTTTTTAGATTTTTAGATTTATTTTTTAGATTTTTAGATTTATCTTTTGACATACTTTATGCATATGAATGGATGCATGTATGCATGTATGCTTGTTTGTGCGTCCGTCTGTCTGCATACATGTATGTATATATGTATCTGTGCATGTATGCTTTGTAAGTATGCATAGGCATGTATTTACGTATATAAATACGTTAGTATGTCTATCTGCAGCATGTATACATGTATGTATGTAATCTTGTATTGTTGTATGCATATAAGTGTACATGTATGTATGAGAATGTATATATATATATATATATATATTATATATATATGCGTGTGCGTGTGTGAGTGTGTATTCGTACCTGTATATTGCAACCTATTAGGGAAGAAGTATCGTTCTGAAAGAGTTGTTGATGTTCATGTTTCAATAGTCTTTGGGTCCACTGTCCCCCTTCGACCACCAACTCAGCATCTACCCTTTTTATCCATCATTAAACCATCCATCAAAGTCTCGCGGGTGCCCGACCTGTTAACAGTTACTTGTACTAATTGCCTCAGATGAGGCATTTTGGTTTCATGTCCTGAAAGCAAAGACCCAACATCCCGCAGTTGTTCACCGAAAATCATGAGGGTCGCCGGTTGACAGGGCGTCGGCTAGACGGCCGCCCGCCTGCCGTGTCCGTCTAGGTAGGGGTACGTCTATAGACGCCTATACGTAGTTGCCCTCTATTAGGTATAAGGGTCTGCGACTTTTATCTCGCAATTCAGAGTTAGATTTTGGTACACCGCTGTCGCTGAAACTTTCACCAGGATATGGCACTGTCTCTGGCTTAAACGGTCTGTCTGTCTGTATTACTCTCTGCCTTTTAATTAGTCTCACTGTCTGTCTGTCTGCCTATCTCTTCGCCTGTCTTTCTGTTTATCCGTCTGTCAGTCTTACTATCTAAGTGCTTGTCTGTCTGTCTGTCTGCATGTTTGTCTGTATCTCAGTGTTTCTCTCTACCTGTCTGTCAGTCTCACTGTCTGTCTGTCTACCTGTCTGTCTGCATATCTATTTCTTCACTTGAAATCTGCCTGCCTATCCATCAGTCTGTCTCTCAATTTTTCTGTCAGTCTTGTGTGCTGCCTGCCTCTCTCTCTCTCTCTCTCTCTCTCTCTCTCTCTCTCTCTCTCTCTCTCTCTCTCTCTCTCTCTCTCTCTCTCTCTCTCTCTCTCTCTCTCTCTCTCTCTCTCTCTCTCTCTCTCTCTCTCTCTCTCTCTCTATCTCTTTATGACTATCTGTCTCTTTCTTTGTCTGTTTGTCTGGCTTTTCCATACGTAAAGAAATAGATTTAATATGACACGAAGGTAAATTATACTCCGGGACACGTGCAGCCCACACACACACACACCCACACTTATACACCCATAACAAAGATATATAAATATATATTAGGGATCACCATTATACATATGTATATATATATGTATATATATGTATGTATATATATATATACACACACACATATATACATGTGTGTTTGCGTGTATGTGTGGGCTACACGTGTCCCCGCGTATAATTTATCTGTGTCATATTAAATCTCTTTCTATAATATATATACATACATATATATATATATATATATATATATATATATATATCTTACATTCATATCCAGTGTGCATACGTTGCGGATGCACGTCGTTATTGCAGAGACCAAGTCAAACACAGAGAGTCAGAGAGAGACAGAGACAGCGAGAGAGACAGAGAGACAGAGGTCTCTCTGTCTCGGTCCGATCTCTGTCTCTGTCTCGGACTGAGACAGCAAGATAGGGAAAGAGACAGAGACATCGAGAGAGGGAGAGAGAAAGAGAGACAGAGACAGAGACAAAAAGAGAGAGCGGCTAATTACTGGGAAGTCACAAGTAGACGAGGGCAAATCAGACACCCGCACCTAGGGTCAATTACAAGACCCTCGATCGCATAAATAGGGGTTATATGATGTTCCTGCCGAGCAGGAAGAAGAACGGGGAGAAAACACAGAGAGCGTAGGGTGATGATGATGATGATGATGATGATGATGATGATGATGATGATGATGATGATGATGATGATGATGATGCGAATTGAGCGACAATGAGAAATGGTTCCAGCCCTAGACTTAGGTTCCCTCTCTACCGCAGGTGCCAAGGGGTTCGGGATAAATGACTATATCACTTGTCCGTTTGTCTGTCTGTCTACGTCTCTCTTTGTCGGTTGTATGTATGTATGTATGTATGTCTGTCTATTTGTCTGTCTGTGTCTCTCTGTACCTATTATATCTTGGTCCATTAGTGTATATGCGGTGTATTTAGTTATAATAACTTGCGCTTTATAAATCTTCATATAATAACATTAGTATGTCTGTCTGTATTTTTCTGGCTATTTGTCTTGAGAACTTTGTCTGTTTGTATCTCTGCCTATGCTTTGTACATCTGAGTAATATTCTTACTAAACCGCAGGTTGGGGTTGGGGTACGATGACTAATGGGGAAGAACCCTTTCGCCGACCCCGACATATGATACAAAACGTTGGTTAGGATAATGAGCAGAACCAGCGTGACACTTCTTATGAGGATATTTAGAAGAAGAGAAGCACAAAGCGATTTCTTTGTTCAGCATTTAGCCAGAGGTGGGTGGGCCAATCCAGGACATGAATTAAGACGACAGGGAACCGTGGATCCTGCGGTGGATTGAGATACTTAATTAGGAATATCGTCAGTCAGTGGGAGGAAGTGTGGTCCACTACGCCACCCTGAAGGCTCACAGCGCTATATAAATTTGACCATGGTAATTTATCGTTTTAGTGTCCCTTATTATTTACGTGGATGAGCAATGAAAACATTTCATAATAAAACTATTTAAGTAGAAGTTGGCTGAATACATGGCGTAAATAATAAGTGACACTAAATGATGAATTACCTTCGACCTGTACTGTGGTAGGTTAGTGCGTGCGTAGTGTAGGCCTACTTAAATCCGCAACTGTCGTCTTCTGGTGGTGCTAGTCCGAAACCTGGATAAAGGAGGAGGGCGACGCTAATCATCTTAGTTACGACAGAAAGTCGTTCAACTACCTAGTGAATTGCATTAGAAGTTCTTGTTTTTGCTACAGAATTGAATAGAATGATACAGTGATACCATAAAATGCAGTAAAATACAACATAATGATACAGTAACTATATTGCGAAACAGGACAGTTTGTTTTCTAAGATATCGCTAAAACGGAATAATACCATGCTCTGTTTAGACACCTCTAAAACACTTGTAACCGACGCTACATATTTAACAATTTGCGTTTTATGTATAGTTGGACGCAGTATTATAAGGGCCTACCACAATATGCCATAGGAACAGCGAGAACGGCTCAAAACAACATTTCCAATCGAGGTCAAAGGCCTTTGATGCCACAAGATGCCTTTGAACTGTTGGTAACATAATCGCTAGTTAACAATCTAGCTATTGTGAAATCTCTAGAAATATATCTGTCGTATCGACGTCAACGGTCTCTCTCGCCATACGACCAACGTTGACAAAGCTGGTACAACGGGCGTCTGTTGGCTTGGGATTTTTAAACTCGTGGCTTGAAACGCCAATATTTGCAAAACCTAACTGTTGGGCAGTGATCAGGATTCCAAAGTATCAACACTTGGCATTTGCTGGTGTAATCGTAATCGTAGACTACGAATTTATACAGCGCCACTCAAAACGCAGGGCACCAGCTTAATCACGAGCGCTGCGTCGAGTCGAACGGGTTGTCCAGCGACACCAAGCTGTTAGGGCGGGTTTCGTTTAACTATGACGTCATGCCACAGTATCGTTTAACTACCTAGAGAACTGCTTAGAGTTCCAATCCTTGACATAAGAGGATGGCGATGCTAATCACCTTAGTTATGACACAGCGTCTTTTAACTAGCTAGTAAACTGCATTATGAGTTCCTGCTTTTGCTACAGATTTTAATAAAATTATATAATGATACAATAAAATGCAATAAAATATTACAATAACTATATTGCCAAACAGGACAGTGTCTTTTCTAAGGTATCGTTAAAAACTGAATGCTATTGCTCGCTCCCTCTAGACACCTTTAAAACGCTTTTTCCCGACGTTACATATTTAAAATTTACATTTAACCGATACTAGAAGTTAGTTTTGTCTTATAAGACGGTAGTCCGAGCTATATTATATCAAGTCGCTAAGACGGCTTAAAACAATTTGAAAGTGTATTTTCCAGTGTGCGAAATAAGCTCTGTTGTGAAGTTGCTACTGAATAATTTAGTCAATCGCTAGATGGCTTATAGTAGCGGAACATAATGAATATGTTTATGCTCTGTAAAAGTAGCATAGCACGAGAGCAGTCCCTTAAGGCAGCCATGGGTGTGAAGTGTTAGCAACTTCATTTTCTCAGCCTCGGCACATGAGGGCCGTTGGCCAGACCTCTACGTCGCTGTCTCGTCTTCCTACCGACAGTGTACGGTCAGTGCACTCATTACAGCTGAGCTGACTAGGAGGTCCAGGTCAAGCAGAAATCTCGAAATAAATTTCAGTCTTGGTGGGGATGGAACCCCCGACCTCTAGGTTCACGCTAACACTACACTATGATGGTAAAGGGTTCGTGGGCGGGTCGGTGAATACGGTAGGAAGCAAGATGGGGTAAACAGCGAGGTCAGTTTGTAAGTCATCCCTCAGTTGGCTGGCTTGAAAGGCATCTAATCGTTGGACTGATTTTGCTTTATGATGCTTCAGCTTCGAAACCATAATATTATGTTGTTGTAACCGAGTATTTATAAAGCGCATTTGCTGCAGCCGTACATGGATGTCAGCCAGGCAGAGGAAGTCTATTATATCCTCAGCCGGACACCATGTTGTGCGTGTCTATACAATACAATACAATACAATACAATACAATACAATACAATACAACTGTATTTTGATATTGCCATCCTTCCAGAGTTCAGAAGTACACACGACCATGCGACAGAACATCGATGGCGCTGAGTCGCTATGTAGTGGCTTGAGGCACATGTGGATTCGAACTGGCGACCCTTCGGTTAGCATGCAGGCACAACGTATACCGCTACACCACCGCGTCTCCCGTCTAAGTCTGTCTGTCTATCCGTCCGTCAGTCTGTCTGCAGCTCCCTCTCGGTCTCGGTCTCGGTCTCTCTCGGTCTCTGTCTCTCTATGTCTCTGTCTCTGCCTGTCTCTGCCTGTCTCTGTCTGTCTCTGTCTGTCTGTCTGTCTGTCTGTCTGTCTGTCTGTCTGTCTGTCTGTCTCTCTCTCTCTCTCTCTCTCTCTCTCTCTCTCTCTCTCTCTCTCTCTCTCTCTCTCTCTCTCTCTCTCTCTCTCTCTCTCTCTCTCTCTCTCTATCTATCTATCTATCTATCTATCTATCTATGTCTCTGCCCCTGTGTGTCTATGTCGTTGTCTGTCTCTCGGAGCGTGTGTGTTTGTCTACATATGTCTATCTGTCTGCCCGTCTCTCTTTGTTTATGTCTGTGTCTATCTGTCTGTCTCTAGGCCTATAGTCTATGTCTGACTTGTGTGTGTGTGTGTGTGTGTGTGTGTGTGTGTGTGTGCATATCTATGTGTCTGTATGCCCGTCTTTCTCCCCGCGTCTAAGTCTGTGACTGTGTCTGCGCTGTCTGTCTGCCTGTCTGTCTGTCTGTCGTTCCTCCAACAACGGTCTTTCCTCTCCGTTACATTGTTTCTGTCATTTCGATCTCGACTTAGTTAGCCTGGACTGAAGACTTGCATTGTATTATAATGCTAAATTTATCTAGCGCCTCTTCCGACCTATCTGATCCCGGCGTGAAGATCTAATTGAACTGAAGCGAATCGAGATCGACATCAACAGCCTTATACAGCGGCAGCAAGATATCGCTAAACACTGGCTGATGCTACAACAAATCGTCAAATATTCGGAGCTGCTTAGACACCTTTAAATCAATTTATTCCCACGATATATAGGTTTTATTTTCGCTCAAATGATAATGTGCAGAAAGAAAGGTCACGTACGTAAGGCTACGTCAATTATAGCCGTAAGATGTCGCTTGACACTGACTACTGCAACAACAACTGTGTGAAATATTCGGAGCTGCTTAGACACCTTCAGTTAAGTTTTTCTTTTGACGGTATATAGGTTTCATTTTCGCTAAATAGTCGGATCATAATTAAGGCACAACCGGAAATTGCATCGGACATTCGCCTCGGCCGAATATCCCGTTTTTCGACACTATTCGGAAGCATTCGCCTCAGCAAATACTGTACAGTTGTAAATAAAATTTTTAAACTTATTCACGCTAGTGCATTCATTTTGAAGAAAAAAAGTAAAAAAACACCAACACCGCAAGTACACAACAATATATAGGTTCTACGTATGCATCCATTGAATATTTATATCTAAAATTAAAAATGTATTAGCTATTTTAAGTACACAAATTTATTTCGATAATCTTTTATTACATGAAAATGTTGGGGTTTGCATGTGGAACAGATGGTTCTCGGTTCGTACCCGGATCCGGCAAATAGTACATCCAAATACTCGGATTCGGTACTCTGTGGAAAATGTCTACCCGTTTATGCCCTAACAATGTTCCCTATGCCACATGTAAAGTAACGTCAACGGCCGTAAGATGTCGCATTAACACTGGCTGCCATAGATATACTGCTATATATCGTCAATTATTCGAACTGATCAGACACCTTCACATCGGTTTATTCCGACGATATATATATGTTTCATTCTCGCTCAACTGGCAGATTATATTAGAGCCTGCTTGATGCTACAACAAATCGTCAAATATTCGAATTTGCTTAGACACCTTCAGCTGAGTTTCTTCCGATGATATATATACGTTCTATTTTCGGTTAATTCTTCGACCTCGTACTCCATTACACAAATTAGGTTAGGTCGATGGTATTACGGCCCTGGCAGCAGTAATGTGTTGATTTCTATATGATAGTGACGTACACATAAGTAGTAGTATAGTAATAATAATATTAATAACAACGACAGAACAACAATAATAAAATAATAATAATCACAACAGGCCTAAAAGTAATACTATTAAGAAAATAATAATCCCAGGTGTCTGTTAAGTAGTCAGCGTGGATATGTACAGAAGGTGTTCAAATAAACATGAAATGTTATCTACCAGGATCAGGTACAGAAGGCGTTCAAATGAACATGAAATATTATCTACCAGGATCAGGTACAGAAGGCGTTCAAACGAACATGAAATATTATCTACCAGGATCAGGTACAGAAGGCGTTCAAATGAACATGAAATATTAGCTACCGGGATCGGTTACAGAAGGCGTTCAAACGAACATGAAATAGTATACCAGGATCAGGTACAGAAGGCGTTCAAATGAACATGACATATTATCTACCAGGATCAGGTACAGAAGGCGTTCAAACGAACATGAAATATTATCTACCAGGATCAGGTACAGAAGGCGTTCAAATGAACATGAAATATTAGCTACCGGGATCGGGTACAGAAGGCGTTCAAATGAACATGAAATATTATCTACCCGGATCGGGTAGAGAAGGCGTTCATACGAACATGAAATATTATCTACCGGGATCGGGCAGAGAAGGCGTTCATATGAACATGAAATATTATCTACCGGGATCAGGAACAGAAGGCGTTCAAATGAACATGAAATATTATCTACCAGGATCAGGTAGAGAAGGCGTTCAATGAACATGAAATATTATCTACCGGGATCGGGTAGAGAAGGCGTTCAAATGAACATGAAATATTATCTACCGGGATCGGGTACAGAAGGCATTCAAATGAACTGCTTCACCTTGCGCAAACGTTTAGCAGCGCTCGAAGACAATGACATAAAAGAACCGCTAGGCGGCGACGCTTGCAAGTTTAAGACACGACCAGCGGCGTTGCTCAGGGCATCGACTATTTATTGACACTATGCAAATAGGGTGACTAATAACTGCGACTGTCCATCTGGCCGCGCTGTCCAGATGGCCAGTTTAATGAAAGACCGGACGCTGGTCGGTCTCTGCACGGTCCGGTCACCATCCACCGTTGTCCACCTCCGATGGATACACGCCGAAACGTCAGATTCTGTCGCTGCGCTAATCTAATATCGCCCAGTTCGTGCCGGATTATTTTTCCAGCGATCCCGAAATTAGCGCGGCCGGGGAGATCGGCCGTAGAAACCGACCGAGATCCCTCTCTTCAGACGCCGCCGCCGCGTTTATCTAATGTTTTAATTCGGACGGTGTCAGCGATAGTGATTAATGTGCCCGCACCGCAAATGTCTCTTCAGTGCGGGGTAATACGCTGTGACAGGTGTACTATTGGCCGGTCGTGCGCTTCACGCCGGACGCAACTAACGCACTGCGACGGCAAAGCGACCCGGTTTATCTATCGCACTCAATGGAGCAATTCGGGCGCCGCGATTCAGATGAAAGCATTGCGAACGACGAGGCTTTATTAATTCCGACTACCTTAAAGTGAAGAGATGAATGGGAGCCGACAAAGCGATAAGCAGATAAACAAAGACATTGACACAAACGGATAGATTAGGAAGACGGTGTGTTACATCGGAAACACGCAGCACGTCAAATGATGCACGTACACGCGTTGTACACATACTCACAAGTATACAGACAGGAATATCGATACAAATGTATACATGTCTAAGTTATTGGTCAATTTAGGCTTAAGTGGTGCACTTGATGTGTGCGTATAATAAATGTACACAGACGTACATGCGCGTATTTGTATGCGTACATTATGCAAATACATTGATGCCGTGAAAGGCATATGTGTGTAATTACATATTCACTCAAATAGACATCTAATGCATATTCATGAATATAGAATTTATAGATTAGACATCTAATACATATTCATGTTTACATAATGTAGACAACTAATACATATTCATATATAATACGTATTCATGTCTATAGATATCCGAATACATATTCATAAGTGAGCATAAATATATATGTATTGTGTCATGTCATGTATACACATTTACAAATAAACATTATACAAGTTCCTTATTTTTTGTCTTTTCCTCAGGAGTTGATACAATTTTTTTGGAGAATAAAAAATTTCTGGCACGGTTAAATTCGTAAAATCCGGCAGCAGAAAATTTCCATTGAAAGCAGTGGGATTAAACTGCTGGATTATTTTAAAAATAATAATAATAATAATAATAATAATAATAATAATAATAATAATAATAATAATAATAATAATAATAATAATAATAATAATAATTTCTAAAGCACTACTTAAAAGCTAAGCACAGCGCACTAGCTCAATCAGAAGCGATGTGTCAAGTCAGATGGGTTGTCCAGGGAAACCAAGTGGAGGTCGAAGTGCAGTTGCCAGAAGATCAGAGAGAAAGAGGCAGAGCAGAAATGGGGCAGGACAGCTGCTGGGTCAAATCAGTAGGGTTGTCTATAGATACCGTAAGTAGAACAAGATCCAGTTGCTGGGAGACCAGAGGGAAGGAGGAAGAGGACCTGTTTTCGGTTAGGTTGAGGGAAATGCCATGGGAAGGTGGCATATTCGATGGATCAGCACAAGATTTCCGGAAAAGACTGTAATTTAGCTTTGAATGGAAAGTGTGAAGAGTGACAGATTGGTTTGTGGTGTCTGAGAGTAAGTGGCCGATTGTTGGGCTAATAAACTGGAATTCTGACAAGAAAGTGAAACACGCAAAGGAAAAACTGATCAAATAGTCTTATATATAGATTAACTCAAATGTGTGCAAATATCGTATGGGAAACTGTAAAGCACAGACGGAAACTGCTACAGGTGACAAGTATGTCACTTAATCGATGTAGAACATCTGGGAATGTCCTAGAAATCTTCAGGTAAAGCAATGAAATAGACTTTTACGGGTTACTTCATCCATTTGTAATATCTGAAACTGTCCTAGCAGGATGTCAGATAGGGAAAGAAACTTTTACACATTACAGCTATGATACTCAATTGATGTGTATCTCAGGAAATGGTCTATGAATAGACCAGACAGGAAGGCGGTCGACACAGGCTACAGTTAGGCCTCGAAAATGACATTAACTAATGAAGTTTCGTAACTGAATCAGAACAGTGTCATCTGTTACACAGTCATCGTTAACATCTATCCCGGAATCGGTTTATCATGTCAATTATTGTTTCGAGTCAAGAGACTGTCTGGTTAAGTACTTGCAGGGGTGTTTAAGTGCAGCCTCTGTCCTTGAAATTGTCAGGAAGTGTTGTGTTATATGACTTTGTAATTAATGTAATGTAATGTGACGTAATCACATATTTATATAGCGCCTCTTCAAGAGAAACTCAACATAACGATGGAAAATCAGGATCGAACAAAATGGTTTTGAAGCACTTACGGAATAATAATAATAATAGTAACAGAGATTTAAGTGCCATTATTCGTAGACGGTCGAAGAGAAATCGATGCAATGATTCAGAAGCACTTAATAGAGGTAAAGAAAGACTGACTTTGGTGCTTAGCTTGCAATTAAAATAAACAATTAATAATAATAATATTCTTTATTAATTCAAACTGACAAACGCAGTAAGATTACATTGAAACATGACAGTACAATCAAATCTTAACTAAACACACGGTTTCGCAGCCATGCAAGGCGCCGCCCTGGGGGGGGGCGGAGGGGTTACGGGTATCGAACCGCGAATCTAATGCTCTCCTGGCCATGAGTGTAACCATTACTCTATCCCCCTACCTATTTGCCACTATGACTTGAAAAGGAAAGCAAATACCCTAAAGAATGATAAAAAGGAGCTATGTCTGAATCCTACAAAGAATCTTAAATCTTAGATAACCTTAGATACCTTGAAGAACTAAACTATAATCTAATTTAATCCCAAATACATTAATGACTGCCACAGTCCTTCTAATAACTTCCATAACGCTGTTATCATAATACCCATTGTTTAATGATCGCTTCAGATGAAATCATAATAACAAATCATAATCCATTGAAAAAGTCAGGTTGAAATCCGAAAGACCAGACCAATAGGAAGCCAGGTCACGGTGGGTAAGCAGATTAAACCCAGAGAACATTCAGTTTCCAAATAACTTCTTTCTTCTTCTTCGTTTTCAAGTTCTCTGCCCTTGGCATGTTCAAACGTCCACCATTACTCTCGATGCCGGGTTTCCTCCTTCAGCTTCCTGTATCCATCTACCTTCATCCAGCAACATCCGTCTATAGGTCTCTCTCGCATTCTCTTTCCCTCCATTACTCTTAGTGATTGTTTCGAGGAGAGAATCTCCTCTAAGTATGAATGAAGGAATCAATCAATTAAGGAACGAATCAACGAATGAATAATTGAATCAATAAACGAATTAATGAATGGACAGATGAATGAATGAACGAACGAACGCTACAGAAACAGAAAATCATAGAAACAAACCTTCTGCCGCAAGATCACTGACGCGTGACGGTGAATCCTTCTCAGTAGCACCTGGAATTCGCATCAGTGAATCAGAAGAACCATCCATCCGTAAACCTGCCGAATCACCGGGTAAATCGTCGTGACCCGTGACCAGTTCTCCACCTGAATCACATCTACCATCGGCGATCGAATCACAACATGAATAGTCCTCACCGCGAGTCACTGAATCGCAAACCGAGTCCTCCTTGCAACTGTTCACTAACAAATTCTTCCCGATCGATTCATTTCCTACCGGATTCTCAGAATCTTCGTCGACGTCCATGACGCTGCCGCTATTGTTAAACGGTTCGGCAAGGGATGCTAACGACGGCGCTGGGCAATCGTTCTCTGACTCAGCAACTGAGAGCAGCGTCTGCGACGGCGAGGAGCAATGCGTCTCATTGTCTCTGCTCCAAAGACCAGATTGATGACCATTTGTTACACGGGCGTCACCGTCGTTCAATGCAACTCCTCCTGCATCGACACCGTTAGGCGTTTCTGAAGATGCCGACCGCCCAGCCTCCTCCTCCTGCTGCTGCTGCTGTTCCTCTGTATGCCTGCCACCTTCTTCCCCGGCTGGTCCTGTGCTTGGCCACCTAGAACCCGTCGGCGGCCAGTCGTTGTCCGGGTCTGTTGTGTTGGCAGGTCCTGTCTTCTGACCGTCGTCTACACAATCTACAGCGAACGATCAAGAAAAATGCCGATAATAGCCATCTGGACTACAGGACGTTTTAACCTGGTTGTTTCGACCCTTGTTATACAATGTTCCCTCGCTCATTCAGTGGCTGAAGGGAATAACTGGACTAAAATAATGATGGAATTACTGACTGACTGATATGAATGAACGAATCAATTGATGAATGAAGGAACAAAATGACCGAATGAACGAATAAATGAATAAAGTAATCAAAACAAATGATTGAACGAACAAAAGGAACGAATGAATGAAGGAATCAAAAAATGAACGAATAACTGAGTTAATAAATGAATGAGCGAACACAAGAATGAATGAACGAACGAATGAATGAAGCAACCCAAGTATTTCTAGCAGAGAGCAAACGGCTTATCTATACAGTAGTCTCCAATAAATGTTGCAATCCATTATTAACCCTCGAATGCCCAGACCCGCTTTTCCACGATAACTTTAGAACGGCTACGAACTTGTAAAAATGGTTTTAGGACATCCTAAAGCGTTCAATTGGGCTTCGTTTGATATATTTAGTGTGATCATTCTACCACCCGGTAGCCCACAACCATACCATATACCAAGGACACCCCCAATATATGCGGCTGATGGTCATACTGGCACATGGTTTACCAGCCCAGAAATAATTTTTTTAACGCACGTTGTTGTGAAATACTATATATAGGTCGATTGCAAATTGAATTTGGATTATAACAAGCCAAATCCCGTTAAAATATTCCATACCTGTACCCCTCAACCATAGCATATACCAAGGACACCCCCAAGGTATGAGGCTGATGGTCATACTGGCATATGGTTTACCAGCCCAGAAATAAATGTTTAACGCAAGTTATTGTGAAATACCATATATCAGTCGAATGCAAATTGAATTTGGATTATAACAAGCCAAATCCCGTTAAAATATTCCAATCCTGTACCCCACAACCAGGCAACAACTACATGCGTACAATTGAATACCTGCGAAAAATCCCGAAATTGCAAAAAACTACAAAAGAGTAGGTCCCCTATTAAAGTTCAAATAAAGTTTCACCAGGTGGAGCTATTGTGAAATACCATATATCAGTCGATTGCAAATTGAATTTGGATTATAATAAGCCAAATCCCGTTAAAATATTCCAATCCGTTCTCCAGATATCACAATGAAAACATTGGGGTCCGGTCGGACCCCCCCCCCCGTTGGGCATTCGTGTACCAAAAAATAGCTTGGGCACTCGAGGGTTAAACAGTACATTACATCAAAAAATCTTCGTTTGCAATTCAACTAAATAGGCCTATAGTTATATATACCACTCGACTGTGTCAGTTGTAAACGATCCGGCTTTATGCCTACACACAGTATACTCTCAAAATATATTGCAATACATTTTATAAGATTCGTCATTTATATCCAAAGAAATAGTTATACAAATCTATCGAAAAACAAGCAATGAATTGTAAACAAAGGATCCGGTTCTATGCTTAGAGCAGTCTCAAACATATTGGAATAAATTTTATAAAATTTGTTGTTTAAAATTAATCTTAATGGTTCTAGAAATGAAAAACACACCTCGAGTATCCAAAGCACACAACATCCTGCTATATATTCAGCCCAAGATAGAAAGCGCAGAGCTACTGCACTGAGCTCATTCAAATACGGAACTGAACTGCCATCCACGACTGCATTTACTAAAAAGGAAGTTTGCCAGAGTCACTGGCACCATGCCAAAAGCTTAGTAGGCAAATGGACCGGGAAAGTCCACCTTTAGCCTACTGAGAACTCCGCCACTGCTCGCACTCTGGTAGTGCCAGTCCCAAGCCTGGATAAAGAGGGAGGGTGACGCTAGTCATCTTTGCTCTGACACAGCGTGGTTAAACAGCAACTATAATAGCAACCGTTACTGATGCGTTTAGTACACACGTAACTTGATGTGCATTGTGTATTTGAATACATGATGCATGTTTTATATATACATACAAACATATATATATAATCTATGATATATAATATATATAAAAATATATATATACACTTGTTTATGTTCGTAAATATAGTCATCTGAAAACTCCCCAAAAGCTCATAAAAACACACGATTTTTAATTAGTGTTTAAGTTTTAAAGTCGGAGAGCATGCAACGTTTCCGGCATTTAATTGAACCAACTGCAGCAGACATAAACGTTTGATTAGCGGCAATAATTGTACAAATTTGGCAATTAAAACTCATCACGAAAGCAAGTACAAGCACACACACAGACAAACACATGAACAAAGCATGAAGTTTAAAGTTTGTGTACGAAATTAAACTGAAATAATAATTCTTATTCCGCAGTTATGGACCAGGAACTGAGAACCCGCAGTTACCATACAATCATGAATAAATGAATTGTTTGGTTGGGTTTACATGTGTATAATGGTCTATATACCTATGGAGACTCATCCCAGTATCTGAGCCACATACGTGAGTTCTCGTGCATTCCGTGTTGCTACCCCAAGGAGTTGGCAAGGACTTACATAAAAATTGCAATTCTGCACCTTAAACCACTTAGTAATTCATTCATTCATATGGAGAATTTATATAGCGCCTCCTGAAGGTTATCTACTCAGAAGCACTCCCCGACAACCCAACCCCGGCTGAAGAGTACAGTCTTGTGATCTGAATAAAATGTGGCGGAATGGGTGCTTGGGACCAAGCGAAGCGCTACAGGGAGCCCATTCCAGGTTGCAGGGCCAGCGATGAAAAAATCACGGCACTGCCAAAGGCGGTCCGTGAGCGGAGAACCAGAAGCTCAGCTGCTTAGAAGAGCGCAGTAATAGTTGTATAGTAGTTGTAGTAATGGTAGTAGCAGTAATATAGCAGTAGCAATAGTATACTGTAGCAATATGCCGTAAATAGTTCCCGTTATGGCACATTTCATCCGATGTAAACCTATTAAAGGGTCGTTTAAAAGATATTTAGAAATACGGATGTGATATAGAACACAAAGGCTAGATTGGATGAAAATTTAGGAGTAGGCTACTGAGAGGCCTACAGCTTAAAATCTCATCTCCACTATGCGATTTTGGTATCTACTAAGCACCATATAACGGTTGAGCATCAATCGATGGCGCTGAGAAACTGTCCGTGAAAAACAATTAACAATTCTCGGTAGCTATTTCAACTCTCGGGTTACCTCGGGTTAAAATAATAATAATAAAACTAAACATAATAATACTAATAAAAAAACTAAAAATAATAATATAAGAAAAACACTAAAACGCCATGATAGCCAGGAGAGTAAGATTTGGAGTTGGTAGTAATGAATGAATGAATGGTCTGAACCGATGGAAGTCGATGTCGATGGGTGTGCGCTGAGCACGGTCACATTAAACCGTACATACATCACATGGAAGGGAAGTTAATCCCATTCTCAAATATCAACCGCTTTCCAAGGTTTAATTAGACGCATTGTAGTGTCATTAGTTTTCTGTTTCCCTCACCTCTCGGATTTCGACGGAGCTTAAGGTTCAGGCCAGAACATGAACTCCTCTATATTACATACAATACAATATACAATACAACTGTATTTGGTATTGCTTTCATTCCAAAGTACAGAAGCGCACACAAGATCATTATACCGAACTTCGGTGGCGCTGAGCAACTGTGAGTGAAGGACTTGCTCAATATCCTGACTCAATGGAGGCTCGAACCCGTACTCGTTTGTTACAGGTTGAGCACTCTATCTATTCGGCTACCGTGACTCAGGAGGCCAAGAGCCAGAAGTTGAAGTAGACTAATAGCTATAGTCACACAACTTATCGACTTTAATTCACTCAACCGCCGTCTTGTGGATGGAGGCACCTAAGAAATGAGTCACGTCCTCACTGTTTTCATATTTTCTCCATCACTCTCGTCTGGGTTATGACCTATACGCGAAAAGGGGGGGTACAGACAACAAATCCGCGATAAGCCACGGCCCCATGCATCTACCAGGTAACCGATACCCAGCTTCAGACACCAGCAGAACCTGGCCACAGTGGCCAGTGCTAGGGTTCAGCGAGCCAGAGGGAGGGAAGCAAGCATCCTAGCAGCAAGGTACACGGTCTTGGCCGAGTAGATATGCCACTTAACAGCCGTTACCCACCCTAGTCGGGGGGCGACAAAACGCTACAGCTGGATTCCGCGACACCAGTCATTCATCAGCCCCCTCTAAACATCTGCCAAAACGGGGTGCGTTGCAGCCCTCGGGGCCTGGCGGTCGGTAATTCAACCCCGATTCTTTCAACATCGTTCACAGCCCGGGCACCCTTCCCTTTGGTCGGTCAGACTAAGGGTCAGGCATTAGCGCCGCCGCAGAGACCCGGCTGACAAATTTAGACAGTGGATTGGTTGTTATCGGTGCCGTCGATCGGGCCATCGAGCGTTGTGATGTTCGGCGCGCAGTGACAGAACCAAGAGCAGGCTCGACTTTTTTCCTGCCACTTACCGATTGATAAGGGACACACCTTCGGCGGAAGGAGGGTGGCGAAGGGCGGCCGACGAAGACGAGAGGGGTGGATTGGTACACTGAGGCTGGTGGCGTCCTTCATTATCAGTTATGGCCGGGCCGCTGCTCTCCATATCCGCCGTCCGTGTCACTGATTCACAGCGCAAACAATCTGTCAGCTGCTCTTCATATCAGACACGCTTTGTTTTGGCCGGAATTACAGCCAAGATGCACAGCAGCTCAGGCAGCAGCAGTGGTACTGAGGCTGCTGCTGCTGCTCACCTCAGCTCATCTCGACCTAATGAGCAAACTTCATTGGATGCCGTAAGAATTAGAAATCGGCTCAGTTGTTCGTGTATTTATATGATTTTTCTTATTTTACTTATTTAAAGTACTGATTACGTGCGCAAACTCAGTAATCCGAAATACTTATTCTGATGCAGAGATTACGACTGTTCAATTCGAATGAATTTAAAACAGTTGGCATTTTTTTGCAAAAAGGTTACTCATTCTCGGAATTGACCACCTTTTTCTTAGGCTGGTCAACACCATAAAAGAGATGGAACTCCTGGGGTCAAATTAAGTACAAGCACAAAATCCTTGAAACTGCAAACAATCCAAAGCATGCATGCATTGAACTCGCATGCAATATACACTTGACCTAGAACCGATTTTGACCCTATACTTGCCTATCAATTTTGTTTTGACTAATCGCATGTGAATAAGCTGGTTCCCGGGACTTCGCTTTTTTGGGCGCTGTCGAAATCTCGAGATCACTACACCTGATCCTTGTGCATCATCGCGATCCTTTTGTTTATTATTTTAGACTATAAAATCTAGGACTGCGTTCTACAGTTCTATCGAACTCCCTTTAGATCTTGACTTGGAACGTAATCTGACCACAGCAACCTCAACCAGTTTGTTATGACTTAACGCCTATCAATAAGCTGCTTCCCGTGATTATATAGGCTATTTGAGGTATTCAAGGTCACGAGTACGATAGAAGATTTACAGAGCGCTTCTCCACGTGAGACGCGTCCGAGGAGTTCCCTACCTAAAACAAAATCATGAATGAAGTCGTCTTCAATGGACTCACTGTATTATGACATAAGGAACGGTGAGAACTGTTCAAGCAATTTTTTCCTGTCGACGTCAACGGCCTTTGATGCCAAAAGATAAATCGCCAAACAGTTAGATGCAATCTTTTTCAAAGGCTTAAGGAATACAGACAACCTTTGGAGAACCGGTTTTCATCGACGGAAAATCTTACCCCACCCGGTGCGATTATCACATCTAAGAACTGGAAACCTGTCCAGCGTCCAGTCGAAGGACGGGCGGATGGACGTAGAGACGATGCGAATCGGTTGTCGTATGCGACGAGAGCGGTGAGGGCCTGGGCCACCGTGACTCAATGACAAACACACGCTGAGACTGGATTTGGAAAGCTAATTGCCCCTTGGCTGGTCGATGGTTTGTTTACTCACCAATACTAGCAAACAGGTGCCAACGTCCATAAACAATAGGACAACCGTCCTTCCCTCCCTTCCTCCGCCCCACTGGCCAGTTAACGACAGGTCTCTTCTATATCCCTCCAAATGGCCACCAGCCTCCCTCCCATGCAGCATCCGATGATACGCTTATTGTCTTCAAGATGCTGGACACAACAGCCCATCCACATCTACTAATGGCTACTAATCTCTCCAACAACACTACTCAGGAACGCCAAACTGTACACACAGACACAGACACACACAAAGACAGACACACGCAAACACACAGACATATTGTATATAAAGGCCTACATGCAATAAAATGTATAAAGGCGTATACTGTATTATGATTTATAAGAACAGAAATATCAGTAAGCAAAACAGTGCACACTGCAGAAAACTACAAGAGTACACACATAATATATACAACAAATATTTTATTCTACTAGATATATATATATATATATATATATATATATACTATATACAACAAAATATATATATATATAATATATACAACAAATATTTTATTCTATTAGATATATATAAATATATATATATAATATATATATATGTGTGTGTGTGTGTGTGTGTGTGTGTGTGTGTGTGTGTGTGTGTGTGTGTGTGTGTGTCCGCGCGCGCGCGTAGTATTCGGAATGGCAATAAAATGTATAAATATTGTATATTATATATATATATATGTGGGTGTGCTCTATATCAGGGGTTCTCAAACTTTATTTTTATTGTACCCCCAGGTAAAAAAATCGAGTGTTGGCGTACCCCGAGCAAAGGTACCATCTGATCAGAAACAACAGGCGAGCGCGACGTGCCCTTGCAATTAGCGTAGGACCCTGGCATAGGTAGACAAATTAAAAATATAATTTTAAGAATGAAATCATATCAACCAAAGGTAAAATTAAATCACCATTACAAAGTGTTAAAATGTGAGCTGTGGGCCTGCTTCGACAAGCATAGATTTACAATATCTGCTTTAAAATTTATCAATTTCAAACGCAAATCTGGTTCGAGTTCAAGCATTGTTCTGTAGGCCTATTTGTTTTGATCGCTCACAGAACAAAAATTCTTCGACGGCCTGCTCATGTCCCAGCAGACAGGTCACAATGTGTTTGGCAGCAAATAATATTAGACTCTCCCCAATCGTGTGCAGTTCCCTGTTTGAGCTATTCGCAAACTGACCAAATAAGATGCTTCTAATCTTGTGAGCTAACTGCAGTGAACGACTTAAAACTTTCCTTACTTTGTAGATTGTAGCATTTCCATTTTTCTTCGTTTAAAAAATTCAAGTGGTTTACCTTGAAGAATTGGATGTTTTGTATTAAAATGTCGCTGAATTAGAGGAGGTTTCATTGAATTATTTGACAGTTTTTCACTGCAGATGACACATTGAGGTGTCGGTTCATTTTCATCACCACACCACGTAAATCTAAAGGATAAATAGCTCTCGTTTGTGGGGCGTGGTGGCTCAGTGGTAAGTTCGGCGCCTTGTGACCGGAGGGTTGCAGGTTCGAATCCCACTCTAGCCGCTGCGTACGGACCTTGGGCAAGTCCTTCACTCGCAATTGCTCGTGGCGCTTCGGCGTGAAAATTCCGACACAGTATCAAATGCTGTAGTCGGGAGCGCCTCTGAGTAGTAGTAGAATTGGAGAGACGCTATAGAAATATCCGGAATAAATAAAATACCGGGTACTGTCTAATATTGCGCTGCATACTAGTGTCGTCGTCCTCGTTAGGGTCTACTCTGGCGTCTGGAGTGTCGTTCTTGGTAGATTCAGTGCTGACGGTTGCGTTGAGAGGTTCTGGCTTTCCTTTAGGCGGTTGTTTTTTTCCAACCATTTATCCATTGTTGGTTTTAAAATAATAATGCTATTATACAGTAGGCCTATTGTAGTAATTTGCATAATCATTTGTTGTGAAAAAAAATGACGAGGCTGTTACGTTTCAACATTAAAAATATATAGACATGGAATAGCTAATCAAAGAAAGATGGGCATAAACTCGTAGAAAATTTGAAGAAAAAGAAGCGTATGGTGGACGTAGAATAGTGACTTCAATAGCTAAATAGTCAACAGCTAATCAAAGAAACAGGGAAATAAACTCATCGAGAATTTCTTTTTTTCAATTTTTTCGCGTACCCCTTAGCCACACCTGGCGTACCCCTAGGGGTACGCGTACCACCGTTTGAGAACCCCTGCTCTATATAGTTTTGTGTGCACTGTTTTTCTTACTGATGATATTTCTGTTCTTATAATGACATTTAACATCATTCATATAGGCCAACGTAGAAGCCCTTGTTTATTCTAATATATAAATGCATGAATCTTCAACTTAAGGATATGTCTTGAACACGTGGACATATAAATCTTGAACATGGAGATATGACTTGAACAGATATGGATATATGAATCTAAAACATCTAGATAGGACCTATGTCCACAACACGTGAATCCTAAACAGGTGAATATTTCTCCAACATATGAATCACGAAATCATCCACATTGGCAGTTGTTGGATCGAGGTCATTACTGCTAGTTGCTACTCATCCGTCTCTACCCATAAATCAGTCAGGATGTTTAGGTGACAAGAGAACCACCTGTCGATGTCCATAGACCATTTGTATGGGGCACAGACAGCTGAGGATATCACGAGTTTGACAATCAGCTGAATAATTGCAACTGCCTGTAGAGGGTCTCATGTGGTCTTGTCACGTTTTAGCCACATGCAAATGGGTGTCGACTTACACGGTGTATGTTATGTGGGTTACCGATATGTACGAAGGGTGTGCAGTAGCCAAATGGTTAGCGTACTGGATTTTCAACTTAGGGGCCAGGGCAACTAGATATCCCGAGATTTCATTTTCAACTGTAGCACTCCTGCTATAGTGGGTATACTATACCCCTAGAAATAAGTATGTAAACAGAGTTATTTTGAAAACTACACTTCTTATGTATATAGATGCACGTGGGAATCAATCAATCAATCAATCAATCAATCAATCAATCAATCAATCAATCAATCAATCAATCAATCAATCAATCAATCAATCAATCAATCAATCAATCAATCAATCAATCAATCAATCAATCAATCAATCAATCAATCAATCAATTAATCAATCAATCAATCAATCAATCAAACAAACATTTATATAGCGCCCCTTCAAGGAAGCTATTCAGAGGCACTCCCAGCCAAAACCCGGCAAAAGAGAACAGTCTTTAGAGCAGAGAAGAAAGCGGTGGACGAGTCTCGAGGAAGACCTCAGGAGGAAGCCCATTCCAGATTGTGGGTCCAACCACGGAGAAAGCGCCCTGCTGCATAGTAGCGGTGCGTGCGAAAGGAACAGAGAGATAACCACGGGTGGCAGAGCATACATATGTATGTATGTGTGCATGTATGTAGGTGTCTAAGTATGTATTTATGTATGTATGCATAATGTCTGCATGTATGTATGTACTTAAGTACACATGTTTATACTCAGGCCATGTGTTACAGGGTTACCGGTGACGCTGCTCAGCCAATTTATGTAACTCTGTGTGGTGACAGGGTACAAGATTAACAGCAGTGCCAAAGTCATTCAAAACGTGGACATGCTTTGTGTTGGTCCTATAAGAAGCATCAACGTCTCACCTTAAAAGAGAAGCAAAGTCCACTTTTTACAAACTTGTAAACGGCGACTACGTTTTACAACTATAAACACAGACTAAAATAAGTCTTTTATCGGCGTATACAGTAAACGTATGTACGGTGTGTATGTATTGTTAGAGGGGTCACGTGTACTGCAGGGCCTTGAGAATGTTCCGCAATCGCAACTCCACTTAATAAGAATGCTAACAGAAAGCAAAAACGTGATGGATTGATTGATTGAGAGCGTTCCCATTGGGTGAGTAGTCCCGAACGAGTGAGCAAGCCAGCGATTGTGTATGAAGGAGTGAGTGATCGTGATTGTGTGTGAGTGAGCGAGCGAGCGAGCGAGCCAGCGAACAATCCAGTGAGCCAACTAGTGTGAGTGACTGAACGTGAATGAGTCAGTGTGAATAAGTGAGTCAATGAGCATGGGTGAATGAAGTGAGTGAGTGAGCTAGTGAGTGTATAAATGTAAGCTTGTGAATAAGCAACACTCACTGACTGAACAATTAAATAATATATAACCACCTATACGCCCTATACGCTTAAAACAATAACCCACTCTGTGCAAAACGTGCCCCACAAATTTCTATATAATTAATTGCTATATGTGTCAGCAACATACACATGGCTCTGCCAATACCGATTTCTGGTGGTGCCCGTCCAAAGTCTGAAGAAAGGAGGAGGAGGGCAATGCTTATAACACAGTTTCTCTAAACAGAAACAACCATCCAAAAACGATAAGCTCTCATCAACAAGACAATTTTAAGGGTTCACCTGAAGTGTGGATATCAACCAAGGTAAATAAGTAATTCTATCGCGTCGGTGTCTAGTGCACAAAGCACCAACTTTTGAATTTGTCTCGTATTAAAGCAAGAGATGCCATAGTGGTTCACTGGCTGAACTGTCAATCCTGGGATTTGGGTTCAACCGATAGTGCACCAAAAACCAAACCGTAAGCCAACATCCAGGAGATAAAGCCGAAACATTGAGCTAGGGAACAATAACGAAACAGAAATGTCAGGGTATCTTTCCTTAGATCACCCATAATTTCGTTTAGCACTGTATCATAATGACCCATAAAAACGACCGTATTTTCCCTTTTAGGTGAGGGTGTGGGTGGCTGGGTAAAAGGCGACCGAGGAAATAGTAGCATCCGATCATAAAACTGTTCCGATACTCGACAGATTTTTGTTAGGAGACAAGTGGCCGATACAGATGTACCTGGAAAAGGTCATAAATGGCATCAATATATGCCATTATATGGGCACACAGAAACACACACAGGCATACACTCACAAATAAAGACACATACTGATACAGATGCATACATACATACACAGACACATACAAACACACATACGTTCATACATGCATATTTACATTAAGGCATAAATACACACACATAATATATACACAAGAATACAACACACATACATAAATACCTACATACATCCATCCATATATACACATACAAGATACAATTCTTCATGTACACGTACATATATACAGAGACAAGAATACACAGACACAAATATACAGAGACAAGAATACACAGACACAAGTTCATATATATATAACATGATATGCACACATACATGTAAAACAAGACTTTACAAGTGTATAGGCCTATATATAATACTTAGTGTGTAAACATCATTAACATAATATATTCAGCATAAACTGATACTCACGTTAAGTCCACGTGTGTAACTATAACACACATTTCTCATCTTTGGACGCATGTCTAGACAATCGTTTGCCATTATTGCGACATTCCGTTTAAAACGAAAACTTCCTCGACCTTTCCAGCTTTCTAACTGTTGCTGCAAGAAGAAGTACACCGCGTGTCTCGTCTATCGATCGCCGCTATGCGTCCGACGCTATTGATCAGCGGTAATTGGAGTAAGCGTTTCGCTATGGCAAATCCGCCGGACAAAAGTCGTTGCCATCCAATCCGGGCAAGACAGATGTTTGTCGTCGAGAGTTAAAAGCTTCCGACTTAGCACAAATCCAGGCGGTAGGATACAGTTAATCAAATACGGTCCGCTGTTGGATTTCAACCGCAATTGCGACCGGAATGACTCGGCGAAAATTGTCCCGGATGGCGAGGACCCGGTGCTGCTTAGGGGAAACGTTTTCGTTGATGAAAAATTCATTTAAGAGGGCTTGTTGAGTGGAGTGTTGGTGCAAGAGTTCCGTTTCTTCGTCTGTTTTGGGGTCGATGCTTTCGACGAAAGAAGAAATAGACGGAGTTCATGAAAAAGAAGACGATGAAGTAGAATAGGACGAGAAGAAAGGATAGAGGAGGAGGAGGAGGAGGAGGAGGAGGAGGAGGAGGAGGAGGAGGAAGAAGAAGAAGAAGAGGAGGAGGAGGAGGAAGAAGAAGAGGAGGAGGAGGAGGAGAAGAAGAAGAAGAAAGGAAGAAGAAAAACAAGTATAAGGTGGGGACTGGGAAGGAGAAAAGAGTCAGAGGAGAAATAGCAGAAGTTGAAGCAGAAAGAGTAGGAGAAAATGGATAAGAAACGGGAAGAGGAGAAGGAGAAGATGGTGGAGGAAATGGAGAAGGTGGAGGAAGAATAAGAGAGGTAGAAGACAGAGGAGAAAGAAGAGGAGAGATTAAGTAGGATGAGGAGTACATAGCTGGAAGGGGAGAAGTTCAGTCCCTGAAGCTAACCCCAAAGAACATCCATGCATGAGCATCAAGTGCAAATTATCTTCTGCAGCGTATACATGACGGCGGATGACCAGATCCTTTCTTTGCCGTCTGATCTTCCACCGTCGGTGCATACAGTTCAAGTAATCATTTCATAGCTGGATTTGCTATAGGGGTACTGTAATACTGGAGGACGAAATCTGGAAATGTCTTCCAAAAATTTCTAAGGCGCTACTTTAAAGCTAAGTGCAGGGCACCGGCTTATTCACGAGCGCTGCATCATGTCAGAAGGGTTGTCCAGAGATTCGAGGGAAGAGTCCGGTTGCCAGAGACACGAGAGGAGTTGGCTGAATAGACTTAAATTCCCGACAAAACAAAACGCACAATCAAGACTAAATAGCATGATCGTTGTAACTGTAGACTGTAATTATAATTTTAATCGCAAATTTATATAGCGCTACATCTGGAGAAACAAATTACAGGCGGTCCGAACATCACAAACAAAAAACTATGATTAAACGGAATTCTTTTGAAGGGCTTATGAAAATGAAGCAAGCAAGGAGAGGCCAAGGAACCCTAAATCGCATGGTTACTATACACTGAACTATAGTAGGCCTGTGAGTCACACTGAGTGGTTCTCCGAATTATCCAAATGTCTAGTGTACCGACTCTAGTTCCTGAAACTGCATATTATCAGTAATTTCAAATGTAAATAAAAGACGCAATATATCAGAGGCGGCTACATAAACAACACGCATAATTATCTCGTCTCAGCATGGACTCTATGCTCGGATTATGTTCTCACTTTCACTGGCAGCACGCCCATCAGTCGATGCCTTGGACCTTAATTAATGGCGCTAAAGAAGTTCTCAGGCTAGATATATGACAGAGATCATTAAATGCCCCCCACGAATTAGCCCAATGTTAAAATGCATTGACTAGTAGTAGTAGTAGCAGCAGCAGCAGCAGCAGCAGCAGCAGCAGCAGTAGTATAGTAGAAGTAATAACAATAATAATCTATGAATATTAATATTTAAAAACAATAATAATCTATGAATATTATTCCTTAAATCAATAATAATTTATGAATAATAATACTTACAAGAAAAAATAATCTACGAACGTCAATCCTGGAAAAGTAATTAACATTTAGAAGTAATAATAATCTACAAACATTTATCCCTAAAAGTGAAGTTAAATAACAATGAACGGAGGGCAAATACGAAACTCTTTCCAGAAATAGTATTTCGCAGTGGACGGGTTCATAGAAATTGCACTTAATTCGAACCCTATTCAGTCCATACAACCCTCGACCTTCCGAGCGTTCTCGACCTAAACAAAACCCATCTGCCTACTCTTTCAACCGGACTCTCCACTAGACATATCTGGACAACCCCTCTGACACGACACAGCGTTCGTGAATATAAGCTGGTGCCCTGCGCTTAGCTTTCCAGTACCGCTTTAGAAATGTGGAGTTTACGATTACGACTACGGAGAAGACCGACGCAGAAATGACAGTCTATATAGGTTGAAGAGAGTCGAGACGTTAACCGCCGCAGAAGCCAGGCGCTGTTAATTGACCGCATTCGAAGGCGAAATAACCGCATGAAGACCGAAGCAAATGCGTCATTTGCCGACCACTTCAAACCGTCAACGATGACCGAGACGCATTCTCTCTTCCTCAAAGTCGCCCGCGACGCTGTCTTCCCGGCAGATACTTGCAACGACAGAAACACACCCACACACAAACACAGGCACACATACATACACACTAACACGCACACATACACATACCAACACACATACACACAAACACACACATACACACACATACATACACACACATACATACACACGCACACCCACACACCCACACACACAAACACACGTACACACACAAACACACACACGCATACATACACACAAAACACACACACGTACACGCATTCAAACACATACAAACACATATACATGCAAACACGCTCTTACATACCCACCTAAACATTGAAACACACAAACGTACACACACACACACACACACACACACACACACACACACACACACACACACACACACACACACACACACACACACACGCAGTGTCCAGTCTCGTCTGCTAGGAGGAGCGAGACGGAGCCAGACGGTTAACCCTCCCCTTGCAATAAATAATCTGCCCAATTTGCCATTAACCGACAAACGGAAGAGCGGCGAAACTGTGCAAATGCCGGCGCGACACGGACCACTATTTACCGTCGAATCTCACCTAAATTTACCGTCGGTAACTGGCGGCATTGTTGTGCCGAGCGCCGGTCGGTTTATCGATTAGTCGGATGAATAGACCGATAAGCGCTGCTTGAGTGTCGCCCGACACTCAATTCTTCTCAGACGGGAGCCGACAAAATGGCAGCCGGGCCGAAGCGATGGAAACCGTTGCTACGGCGACCGTGATTGTCGCAATTGTCCTCAGATGGGAAAGTTTCGGAAGATGAACAGATAGCGCCTCGGCCGCCGACGCCGACGACGGTGGGTGGACTTAGTGACGGGGACTTGGAAGCAATTACGCCCGAGATGTAATCATCGTGTGAATGGACAGTTGAGAACGAGTGCCCGGTACGACCGGATCGGACGAGAAAGGACCGCGAGGGAAGGAGAAGACGGGACAGGGAAGGGCTGCGAGGGATGCGGTAGAAAGGAGAAGGACCGGGAGGGAAGGAGAAGACGGGACAATGTAGGGCTGGGAGGGATGCGGCAGAAACAAGAAGGACCGGGAGGGAAGGAGAAGACGGGACAGTAGGGCTGGGAGGGATGCGGCAGAAAGGAGAAGTGCCGGGACTGAGAGAACACGACGAGAAAGGACTGGGAGAGAAACTTGAAGGAAAAGACGGGCAGCAGGGGATGGGAGGGTTGAACAAGACAGAGAATGATCGGGTGGGACCGAGACAGGATATAAAAGGATGGGAACAGGCTGAGAGGGATGGTGTGGGAAGTGACAGGACTAGGGAGAGACAGGAGCGGGCGAGTAGAACCACCGGGAGAGATGGAAAAAGATGGGCAAGGGCCAAGAGCGACAGAGGAGAGGACCCGAAGGGGCGGACGGGACTCAGTGGGCGTCTAAACAGCGACCGGAGTTTCTGCATTTCGTGAACTTCTGAAATGAATAATTTGGCCTCTAGGTTTCCGAGGCACGGAACGTATAAGAAAACAAGCCGGACAATTAGATGACCATTGAAGACGGACATCAATAAGACGTGGACACGACAATGTCTCTGCCTCAAGCACCAGATGGCGCTTCCAACGCGTCATCATGGCAACCACATTCATCCACTCCTTCATTCAGGACATTTATATAGCACCCGATGAATAAAAATACACCAGAACCTCATTAGAACGCTGTCTTTGGAGATCACATCAACAACAGCCCTATAACGAAGTCCTTTCATATTTTCTGTTGGTCGATTAATTTCAAGATACATGTTCCAACCGTGTTAGATCAAATTTATTACTATTAACATTGTTATTATTGTTATTATTACTGTTATTATTATTATTATTATTATTATTATTATTATTATTATTATTATTATTATTATTATTATATCATTATTATTATATTATTATTATTATTATTATTATTATTATTATTATTATTATTATTATTATTATTATTATTATTATTATTATTATTATTATTATTATTATTTTTTACCCGAGGTATATAGGATCCCTCAGGTGTCAGATACTACTACTATTATTATTATTATTATTATTATTATTATTATTATTATTATTATTATTATTATTATTATTATTATTATTATTATTATTATCCTTAAAACTTATCTTTTTAAAATGTACTATAATTAGACTTATTATTATTATTATATTATTATATTATTATTATTATTATTATATTATTATTATTATTATTATTATTATTATTATTATTATTATTATTATTATTATTATTATTATTATTATTAAGCATTACTAATCCCCACTATCCAGTGACCAAGCATCAATTGATGGCGCTGAGCAATTGTGAGTGAAGACTTGCTCAAGGTCCTTACACAGTAACAATCTCAGTGCGGAGTCTCGAACCCGATCTCTCCATGTACAGGCCGAGCGTTCTAACGAATCGGCTACCGTGTTCCATACTTTTAATGATAAAGCATGTTGCAACAACCGCAAAGACGTTCAAAGCTCCGTCCAGACGAGTGAAGGAACAGTTTAAAAGTTTGGGTGATATAGATGCAGGTAGGCCTAGGCTCACTTGCATTCGTTCTTTCGTCCGTTCGTTCCTTTATTAATTCAATCCTTCGTTCATTCATTCATTCATTGCACCCAATGACGTCACTCACTCACCCACCCTCCCACTAACTCACTCCAACTGACTACCATTTCAGAGTACTAAATGGACCTGGTGAAACGGCTAAACGTGTCTTCGCCCTGCATGTGATCTGACTGCAGGGTGTGGAGAACAAAAGATTATGGCAATAAAACGGGGAAGTGAAATGAAACAGATCCTAGATCACGCAACAGCTGTCGGCTATAAATAAACACTGCGTCTGATGGATATTACAACAACTTCAAGATTTAGCGAAACTTCAAATACCCGGATCTATCGGCGCCACAGCTGAACACCAGCAGTTGCTAACCGCGGGACACGGTAGCCGATTGGTTAAAGCGCTCGCTTGTAAGGCGGAGAGTACGGGTTCGATCCTCTCCCCCCTAGACGAGTACTGTGTACTAGTGTGTAGAGACCTTGAGCAAGTCCAGGACTGGCTCAAGGTTTCTACACACTAGTACACATGTACAGTACCCGTCCTTCACTCACAATTGCTCAGCACCATCGATTGATGCTTGGTCATTAGATAAAGCAAAACCAGACTCCACGAACAGAGATTTTCTTAACCATAAGTTTAACGACATCTCATGGCAACATTGGCCGATGACGTCATGCCAAACGTCGTACATCAGCAATTTACATACATCATGCACATTTAAACTATACAGGTCGTTAACAGATTTCTGTTTAAACTGTATGAGCAGCTAAGATATTTGAGACTCAGTTTCATTTTCTAGTAAGGTATACAAGAACCATTTTGTGTTTATTTCAAACCTTTCTAACAGAAAATCAACTTTAATGTATAAATGTTTTCAACACTGTAGTTATAATTTTATTCGCAAATTAAGAATCTGAATTAACAGAGCGAAAGTGAAACCTATGTATCGTCGGAATACACTGATTTGAAGGTGTCCAAGCAGCTTCGTATAATTGACGGTTTTTATAGAAGCAACCAGTGTTAAGCGACATCTTACGGCTGCACCAGGGCCGTTAACGTCGAGGATAACTCAAATGTGAGACAGGGTGTACTGTCATCTGACGATTTGGGATGGGATCCAGAGTTAAACGACATCTTATGGCAACAAAGGCCGTTGACGTAGCGACAGATATTATTTTGAACAGTTCTCACCGTTCGTATGGCATAATAGGGCTCAATAAAAACCCGATTGGATGGTTAGTTGCTGTTTAACGACACTCAACGACACTCTGTCATACAAGAGGTAATTAGCGTCGCCCTCCTCCTTTCTTCAGGCTTGGAACTAGCACTTCTAGAATACAAGTTGCGGTGAGGTTGGCCTGACAATTGACCGAAAACAAAATCTATATATATCGTCGGAATTAACCGAGTTTAAGGTGTGTTAAGAGCTCGAATATTTGACGATTTGTTATTTCATCAGCTGGTGTTCAGAGACATCTTACCGGCCGAAGATGTCTCTGAACCGATAGGGCCGATATGATGCATGAACTTTATTCCAGAGTTTAGCGATATTCTATGGCTACACAGGCCGTTGACGTCTTTAATTAAAGTTCATTGATATAGTTCAGTTAATTTTCACAAAACTGTCGTCCATCAGTTTCGTTTGCTTCTGTGGTGGTTGTCAGACACAAGTCTGACAAGTTGTTGTGATAAATGTACAGACAGGTGGTTGGTGCTGATTTTAATAATATATAAATATTTAATATATATATATATATAATATATATATACATTTATATAATTCATTTGGCCACTTGGATCCCATTCCCTTTTCCCTTTATCCCAAAGGCTCTTTTTTACCATGTCGGTTTTTCTCTGTTTAAATTTCTTTACATTTATTTTTAAAGTGACCATCAGCAAAAGGTTGTTATGATGGCCAAATATTAAAGAAACTTTATATCTAACCACATTAATATCAAAGTAACTATATCATATTTACATACAATGTTCAATATGCATATCAATAAATGTACAGACAGGCTAAATAATAATCAAAATGAACATGACAAAGTAAATAGTCTTTTACTTTAAATCAATGCAGTCAACGATATTTGGAATTTTGTTCAACATTATTTCTATCTAATACAAAGATAGGTCAAATAAAGAGTCCTACGCATTACTTAACAGCACAGAATATCTGGATGATTCATCGGACAATTAAGCGAAAATGAAACCTATATATAGTCGGAAGAAACTGACATGAAGGTGTCTAAGCAGCTCCGTATAATAGATTCATTCATTCATTCATTCATTCATAAATTTAATATAGCGCACCTTCAAGAAACCTACTCAGAAGCGCTCAGATGGTCTGTAGTGAAAGCAATCAGTGTTAAGCGACATCTTACGGCTGCTATATGGTCCTTGACGTCGTCGTTACTTTACATGTGTGACAGGTTTAGTATTAAGACTATTGGATGGATGGATGCAGAGTTTAATTACATCTTCTGGCAACAACGGCCGTTGCGGTGGACAGAACTTATTTTTGAATAGTTCTCCCGTTCCTGTGGCATTATACAGCTTTTGTGCTCCATTAAACGAGATCCAGTAAGCGTATAAATATATACGAATTGTTAGTTGCTGTTTAACAAGATGATTAGCGTCGCCATCCTCCTTTTCTCAGGCTTGGGACTGGAAGAAATTTCTTTCAAGATTTCTGCCCCATGTCGCACTTGCGCCCCTAGTCAACTCAACTATAATGAGTACAATGATCGTACACTTTCGGTGGGAAGATGAGACAGTGCGGGAGACGTTTGGCCACACGCCCTCATATGCTGAGACTAAGAAAATGAAGTCGCTAATATTTCATATACCCAACGACATGTTGTGGCTGGCAGCGCTGAGAACGTCGACCATACAGAGAACGCTGCTGCGTTAGATGCTTATCAATTTTTTTACAACACTATAGGGCGCTAGGATCGCCTGTACATAGGACCAGCCAATACCGTACGCCAATCATACCTCACTGACAGCAGCTCAGCACACCTATACAGGTGAGCGATCGTCCAATGACCGGTGCACAGACAGGTAGGATCGGCTGCAGCAGAGGAGGTGGAGCCATGCTAAACACCTGTCCAGGTGGAGTCGGCTGGCACCGACATCAATCACCGTAGAACGTCACACCTGCAGGCCAATCACTGGGCATCAAAGAAAACTGGCAGACGAATAGGTAAGAACACACCTGGCCAACCAACCAATCATTGGCCATCATGAAAACAAGCAAGCGAGATACAGCAGAGGTGAGAACACACCTTGACAACCAATCAACAAGGAAGACTGTCAATCAATTCACAGGTGGGCGAATGCCGTTAGGTAAATAGCCACAGGTGGAGATGGCTACAAGGATCAGTGAGTAGAAACCAATTAGCACCTGCTATTGAATCACTTCATTCCAAAGGATCAAACAGGTGCAGATCACTGCAGTCCATTGGTTAAAGCGCACCTTGTAACGCGGAGAGTATACAGGTTCGAGCATTGTCCTGTGAGAAAGGTTACAGTCACTATAGTCATGCAGAACAGTAAGCCAGCTCTCACATGTGGACGAAGTAGGTATAGAGTTTATAAACGAATCGATAAATGAAAAAAATATCAAGAAATAAATAGATAAATCAATCAATCCATAAATCATCTGCCTACCATCATCAATGAAATAATCCATCTATCCATTCATTCACCCCTCCAACCACCCACCCATCCATTCATCTTTCCGATGTTGAACATACAATGGGTATAATTATATAAACATTATGTTTTTACGTATAACATATACGTATGCCCACACACATACACACACACCACATATATTTTTATATATGGTGTGTGTGTGTGTGTGTGTGTGTGTGTGTAGGTGTGTGTGTAGGTGTGTGTGTGTGTGTGTGTGTGTGTGTGTGTGTGTGTGTGTGTGTGTGTGTGTGTGTGTGTGTGTGTGTGTATGTGTGTGTGTGTGTGTGTGTGTGTGTGTGTGTGTGTGTGTGTGTGTTAAACGAACTGCTTTGTCTGACTCGACGCAGCATTTCTCTGCATATTTATCTCCGCTGGAGATGATCAGAGACGAAGAGACAGACAGACACAGACAGATAGACAAAGAGACAGAAAAAGAAAAGAAAGAGAGAGAAGAACAGGAAATAAAGACAGTGACCGACAAAAGCAGAAAGACACAGAGAGAAACACAGAGAGAAACACAGAGAGACAGACAGACAGACGGACAGACAGACAGACAGACAGACAGACAGGCAGAGAGAGAGAGAGAGAGAGAGAGAGAGAGAGAGAGAGAGAGAGAGAGAGAGAGAGAGAGAGAGAGAGAGAGAGAGAGAGAGAGAGAGCAAATCTTAACGACATAATCAATGTCTTTCTCTGAACACCACTGGGTCGTCAGTTCCCTCGCTATAGGTCGGCACATGTTAATTCAAATCCAACACGAAACGTCCAAACTTCCTAAAGAGTTCCTGACACGGCTGCATCCGTCAGTCCTCGAGGGATCGTCCCAGGACAAGGGACGACTACAGACTCCGATGACCAGATCATCATACTGCTGCCAGTGGGGAATTCGATTCCTATTAAGCTCTCTTCGATTGTCTTGAACGGTCTCTAATAGCCAGACATCCAGACCAGTTTCTCATCTTCCGAAAGAGATTCGAAAGCTAAATGCCCATCACTGAGGGACACGGTAGCCGAATGGATAGAGCGGTCGGGCTGTAACGCGAAGGGTGTGGGTTCGACACTCCACTCAAGCAGTCACTGCACATGTTTAGGAACCTTGACCTTACCTTGACCTTAACAGCTGGAGAAGGGTGCTCTGGTCACGTATTTTAAACGCTTTTTAACTGTTAGAAAATTGTGATCGTAATTTTATATAGCGCCAGTTGAAGAGAGTCTCATAAGAGGCGATGCCGACCTAAACACAATGAAACCAAGATCGATCTGAATAAAGAATAAGTCACGTTTTAAACTTTTTATTTCTTGCTATAGGATCCATGTCGGATGCCTAGTTCAATGTCTTTTCCTATGTGATCGCTATAAACCCAGCCATTGCGCGTATGTGCACTAACTGCGGTCTAATTAACGTAATTAACTAATTAGGGTCAACAATTGCGGCCGTAATTAATACTCAGGCTGAAATGAGCAGATACAGAAACCTGATTTCTTGTGAAAAATTATAGTACAGGTACATCGACCTTTATATAGTAAAAATCTACAGTAAAGTTAATCCTTTTACAGAAGTCCATGGAAGTGCGTGCACCGATTTTCATAACCAGATACTATCAAAAGAAGTCCACAAACTCAGCAAGCAGGCCTCGCAGATACCGAATGGACACCAGTCTCGTTTTAGCCGATAGGTAAATTAAAGGTCACGCTGAGGTCAAAGGCAACCAAGCACTCTGAAAAGCATCATATTTCCGAGTATCGTACAGATCCGGGCTGTGCAGAACGCCGTGATAATTTGGCCAAAGTGTTGATATGACTTCCCATATGAATGGAACTTCTAATTGTTTCAAACGCCCGGTCAGAGTGACAGCCGTTGGAACCAGCATCAGGTGATAAATTAATCGATAGGTCGCTGGTTCAAATCCAGCCCCAGGGCAGGCAGACATACCCTTCTAATTTACCCTTCTAGTTTACCCTCCCTTATCACTAACTAGAGAATGAGGAAAACGTATAAGGACAGGTACTGCAAGATCAAATACGGTACTACTAAATTACCTGAGGTTTCACATAATCGAATAAGGTACTATACTAAATCACCTGACAAAGTTTGCATCCTATCCTGGACGCATCCCGTTCACTTAGCGTACCTCAAAACAGTGTACAGTACTACAGATTATCAAGAGTTATGACTACCAAATCTGTTGACGTCCACCTGACCAGTAGGAAACATAAGTGAGCAATCTTACGGTTGAGCGAAAATGAAACATATTATATCGTCGGAATAAACTGATTTGAAGGTGTCTAACAGCTCCGAATATTTGACGATTTGTTGTATCATCAGCCAGTGTTTAGCGACATCTTACGGCTGCTTTAGAGCTGTTGATGTCGAACTCACTTCGCTTCAGGTTAATTAGAATTTCGCGCCGGGATTAGGTCGGAAGAGGCGCTATGTAATTTAGCATTATAATACAATGCAATTCTTGAGTCAAGACTTACTAAGTCGAAATTGAAATGACAGAAAGAATGTAACGGAAAGGAAAGACCGCTGTTGGAGGTTGGACACAGACAGACAGACAGACAGACAGACAGACAGACAGACAGACAGACAGACAGACAGACAGACAGACAGACAGACAGACAGACAGACAGACAGACAGACAGACAGACAGACAGACAGACAGACAGACAGACAGACAGACAGACAGACAGACAGACAGACAGACAGACAGTCAGACACTATAATAAAAAAAAAGCTATTGTATACGTACTATAAGTTTGTGAAAAGATTTCTCAAGCCCCAGTAATTTGCTGTGACGTAGGCTATACCAGGCGAATGATATAGCGTCTCAATGAACCTCTTAAAGGCGGTAAAACATTGCCGTCTAACTTATCCATGTGTTGTTTGTTGATTAATCGATCTGAAGAACTGTTTCTGTAGAATTGTGTTGTGATGCTAAGGCAGATGACCTTTCTCTTAATGTAACCCAAAGGTTAATAATCCCAGCATTCTATCCTGTAGAACCGTTGGTGATTCAATTGTACAATTATTTCACACTGTGTGTGTCTGTCTGTCTGTCTGTCTGTCTGTCCGTCACCTTTCTGTCTGTCTGTCTCCTTTACGTTGGCCTCTTTAAGGGTCCTAACCTACAGTTGTAACCAGAGACCCACAGGTGTCGATCCGTTCTCACGCATAGCTCTATTCGCCGAATTCACCTAATGCGAGTCTCGTTTCTGACTCGGCAATGGCTGCCGTTCGTGCCATCATCGTACGTCATCATTAGCTGGCTCTACAGGGCAATCGGTCATCCGATCCAACGCAAACCGTACAACGTGGGCTGATCATTCATTCGACGGGGGTGTTTTCTAGCTCTGCATCGGACGCATTGAATCACGGGAAATCCAAGAAAAACAACTGTTCTTAATGTCTATTTATGTTTGTCTAATGGACATTTATATAGCAGCTTTTGTCAATCGATGAAAGGTAATAAAGGCGAATACTGTATGAAGAAGATGCCGAGAATGACGGTGAAGACGATGACCGTGACTAGCATTGCAGCTGCTGCTGATGACAACTATACTACGATATTGACGACCATTATGATGATGACGACAATCATAATGATAATGAAGACGATATCGATGATGACTATGATGATCATGACGACGACTATGATAATGACAACGATGATCATGACGATGATAATGATGACGATGATAATGACTATGATGATGATGAATGATGATGTCGATGATAATGATGACGATGAAAATGATGACGATGATTATGATGATGATGACGACGACGACGATTCGACATCTGATGACGACGAGTCGGTCATAAGTCATAACGATGACGATCGCAATGATGATGACAACAACTACACCGATGACGCCGACCAGAGTTTGGTGTTCGCTAGGTTGAGATTCCTATGATGATCGTAAGTAGCATCGACAGATGGCAGCAGGTTTCAGAGACTCAACCTCAGAGTTCAGAGACCAGAGGTCAACCGGGGTTACAGACCCTCAGTCGATATGTAGGGAGGTTGTCATAAACGGGTGACTCACGACACACACTGCTACCCCTCTGCTGTCATAACCCCATAAAACCCCAGTTCTGGTTATCTGTCTGTTTGTCTTCCTCTTACCCTCTGTGTGTCTCTGTCAATGACCCTGTCTGTTCCTGTCTGCCTGAGTCTCTGTATGTCTTTCTCTCTGCTTGTTCGTCTCTGTCTGTCTGTCTGTCTGTCTGTCTGTCTGTCTGTCTCCCTTCCTGTCAAATTACGTCTGTCTATCTGGGAGTGTCTCTGTTTGTCTCAATTTCTGTCTCTCTCTCTCTCTCCGTATGCAAGTATCATTGCAAGTATGCATTATGTCTATATGCCTGCCCTCTGTCTCTTTCTGTTTCTGCCTCTGTGTGTGTCTATATGTCTGTGTGTTTGTCTGTCTGTATGTCTGTCTGAAGTCTGTCTGCTTATCAATCTCCCTGTCTCTGTCTGTCTCTATCTCTCAATCTCAGATCGAATGATGAAGAGACTCCGAAAAGACCCCGATACCTTTCTACGGGTCAACTAAACAGAAACAAGGTCTCTGGAAAAATCTACACAAGCGTCTAAATTATCTACAAAAGGAAGCGAAATATAACAATAATATAATTAAACTCGACATAATTAAGCAATTAAGGTGTAGATCGAAAATATTGAAGGCAATTTACAGTCACGCATTTAATTTACTCAAATTATCTCAAATTATCTATAATATATGAGGCACCTATTAAGTATATATATATATATATATATATAGTCCTTTTTTCTAGAAAAAAAGGTTCCGGAACGGGAAAATAGGTTCCGGAACGCAACAATTATGGGCGGGCTAAAATCCTGAGGAAAACGGGAATGGGGGTTGGGAGGGGTCTCAATAAACACTGAAAACAGTTCAAAACACTGAAATTAAATTAAAATAACTAAATTATTGTTTTTATTATTAAAATAAATAAATTATTTTTTAGTAGCTGAAAAAAGGTGCCGGAACGCCCTGTATATATATATATACTTATATGAGTATATATAACTTAATATATAAGTAGGCCTATACCTAAAATTACAGATAATTATTCGTAAGGTACATTATAGAAGTGTACAACAAAAACTTTTCATTTTTTATAGTTTTACTAGAACTTTTTTTAAATATATTAGCATGCATATATACGTACCCAACATTATGTATACATATTAGGGTGGTTCTTAGCTCCATGTAAAAAAAAATTGGGGGGAATTTTAAACGAGGCACCCTCCGAACTTTTAGTTTTAGGTACAAAAATAATAATACTGAAAAGTTTGTGGAGATTTTATGAGTTTTAGAGGTTGCTACCGGACATAACATAATTATATCAAATATATTGTAAAAACGCACACAATACATAGAATATTGTATAGGCCTACTATTCTTATGCACAAATTCAAAACAAATTCTGGTGGGCAGTGGTGGACGGTAGTATTTACTATTTGGGTCAAGACACACAAGTGAACATTAAAATGTTTAGTTCCAGTTACTACTTAATGTATTAATGAATCAGTGTCTTTGTTCCTGCCTGGATATCTGTGACGATATTCCAGAAACTGCTTATGATCCTCATTATTTGTTTGAAGCTTGTTATACTCGTCCATGAGTGCCACTCCACGCTCTGCTATGTATTTCACATCTCTTACTGAGGTGGCAGTGGCCTTGGCTAACTTGTAGTTTTCATCGTTTGGCCAAGTATCAACATCTTGTTGGATGAAACTTGCTGGAATGCATGTAATGCTGAAGAATCTTCTAGTGTTTTCCGTGATAAAATTTTCCAGTTGCTTCCAGCTGATCAGAGGTTACCTGGTATTCTCTTTAGTGGATGTTCGATGCCAGTTTTGTCCAGAGGAGCAGCCATATGGCGCTTGATAAATCAATGGAGACCCCATCATTGAAGAACGCAAAAGTCTCCAATTCCTCCGACAGATACCAGAAGTGACCCGGAAATGTCTTCATTGCAACCTCTGCATCTGCACAATTTTTCTCCTTGTTTATCAATCTGTCAATGTCCTTCAAGAGCTCCAGGTCTATTCGAGGAGCCAATGGTGCATATGATGCTTGAAACCAGACTTTGACATACGGCATTACTGTGAACAAGCAGATGTCAGCTATCCCCTTTTCTTCTCTTCTTGTCAACTTGAACTGTCTCTTGAACATCCAAATCTTAAGACTATAAATACTCTTGGCCATCCACTTTGTTCTATGCAGCCCAGCTGGTGCTCTGAATGATATGCCCCTGGAATAAACGCCGCCGAAGAAAGTGATGGTCAGCTCCAAAAGTTTGTGACAGGAAATTGCTTCTTGTAAAAACTCATCGGATGTCACTGTGTTCTATTTTGATCGGTCTATAAGTCGCCAGTTTCTCTGGAATCTCTGATAATCATTATGTCTGGACCTTGGGATGGACCAAGAGAAAGCATGACCACTGCCTCCAAAATTTTTTTTTTAGTATGTGATGGCGACATGCACGCCACAACATATCCTTGTCCAGCCTATGCTCCAACACAATGATATAACTGTAATATGATAAATAACTACTTACTGCTTGCTTACTTATTGACATCTTTTCCATAATGCATTTGGCAACCATTTTGTTTTATATTGGGTTTCTTAAAAAGTATACTGCTTACTTTGTTAGTCAAAGAAAAACACTAAAAGACCACTGAGTTTGAAAAAATAAATAATTTATTTCTACGTTTGTTTATCAAATAAATAAATAAATAAATAAATAAATAAATAAATAAATAAATAAACATGAGTACTATTAGGGTACACTAATTGCTAGAAGTCATTTATAGTGTTCAATAATGAATTACACACACAACTGTATGTCACTTTGCAATTTTCTCACCTGCTAACATCAGTTCAATTAAGAAAATTGCAATGGCTAGTCTAAATGAATTCCTCGTGGCATAGGCTTAAACTTTAGCATCTGGTAGCAACCTCTAAATATTGTCAGATCCTCTTCAAATTTTTTCTGAATTTTTTCTTCATCAGTAGAAACAAAAGCACAGGGTGCCTCATTGTGAAATCAGACTTTCAAAAATAAGGACCACCCTAATACATATAATATATATATATATATATATATATATATCAGGTATCTTCATACATACTTGATATGCATACATACATGCACACCTACACCTACACACACATATATATAACTATATTTGTACATACATATATATATATATATCTGTATGTATAATTGTATATTATAATTGGGGCAATTACCCTGTAGACTTTAAGGGTGAAGTTAATTGTTTGATAAAGGTCTGGATTGGCTTTGGATACATATATATCTGGGGAAGTATCGTGAAGGGCGGGGAAGAGTTGAAAATGGGTTCTTTCCGACCAGCACTTCCTATTTGGGGGGTTTCTATAATTCAGTTGAAAGATAATCATCCGAAACCCGGATTCTGTTTGGAGTATAGGTCACATGAGGAGAGCACCTGGCATCGGTTCTCTCTACCCCACCCCATCTAGTGGTCTCTTTGTTTCGTTATGGTTTGATTGGGGCGAATTGACGATGGGGAGAGAGGGAAGATATACTTAGCCCCAATGTTTTAATAGTGTTTGTATATATATATATGTGTGTGTGTGTGTGTGTGTGTGCGTGTGTGTGTGTGTGTGTGTGTGTGTGCCTCTATGTGTATTTGTGTGTATGTGTGCTTGTGTGTGTTTCTGCATCTGTCCTTGTAAGCATGGACATAGATAGAAAGTAAAGAAACACACACAGTCACCGAGACAGATAGAGGGAGACAGAGAGGCAGATGAAGAGGAATACTGCAGGCACACATACAAGCAAAAGCACGGCATGCCTTCATGAACCAGGAAAGGGAAGACAATAACACACACAAACACAATTATATAGACTGACACAGACAGAAAGACAGACACAGACACAAGGCAGGCTGACAGACACACACAAGACAAGAGACAGACAGACAGACAGATCTAGAAACAGAAAGAAAAAGGATCCACAAAGGTAATGACTTAGACAGAAAGGCAATAGGACAAAGAGACTCTGGCAGAGACATACAGACAGCCATATAGACAGACAAATAGACATACACACCGGCAGACAGACACACAATGTCACAAACAGACACATACAGACAGACAAATACAGACACACACAGACAGATACATACGGATAAAGACAAACATGCACCTACACCTACAGACAGACACAGACAGACATATACAGAGAGACACATACACAGACAGACACATACAGACAGGCTCAGACACACATACACAGACAGACACAGACATGCACAGACACAGACATACACAAACAGACATACACAGACAGGCGCAGACCCATACAGACACACACACAGACAGACAGACACACCGGCAGACAGACACAGACAGACAAAGACAGACAGATAATGATAAATTACTTTGTACCTACACTGACAATCATTATGTCCGTTAAAAATGAAATTTAACCACAATACATGTATCACCAAAATTACCAAATATAAATATTGAATTATTTCAGTTCATTTGCTCAGGTTGGCTAAAAGAAGTAACAGCAACGCCCCCAGACACGAACCCTAACTCTAACCCTAACCATGACTGCCCACAATAAAAGCATCACCCCCACGCCAACCAAACATTTCCTGAAAACTGAAAAAAGTTAGAACAGACCCTTCACATGGTATCGGTATTAGACACATCTGAGGAGAAGATCTAATCTATATAAATCTAATCAAATCTCAATCTAATCTTAATCTTAATATAATATAATATTAATATAATCTTAATCTAAACTAATCTCAATATATTCTTAATCTTAAGCCAATCTAATCTTAATCTTTTAATCCAATCTCAATCTAAATTTAATCTTAAGCTGATCTAATCTCAATATATTCTAAATCTTAAGCTAATCTAATCTTCTAATATAATCTCAATCTAATCTTTTAATCTAATCTCAATCAAAATTTAATCTTACATCCACACCTATCCACTGCTTTGTCACATCTGGACTCGACTACCGTTGTTCACTTTATGCTGGTCTCCGCTGAAAGCCATCTGAAGTGCTTGGATCGGGTCCTACGCTCTGCTGCCCGTCTCATCGGCCGCATACCAAAATTTGGCCATGTCTCGAGCTACATGCTTGATGTTCTCCACTGGCTCCCTCTTGAGCAGCGTATCACGTATAGGTTGGCTGCCATAGTCAGGCGCTGCTTGCTTGACCTTGCTCCGCTCTATCTACGCGAGCTCTGCCGCCCCGTACTCAGCACGCGGGGCCCTCGATCCCTTCGCTCGTCTGAGCAGGGCCTACTCTTTGTTCCCTTTGCCCGTACCTCTACCAGGCAGCATCGCGCTTTCTCGGTGGTGGGCCCTGTAAGCTGGAATAGCCTTCCCTAGCACTCCGCTTGCTCCCCAGCCTTTTCTTCCACGTTCTTTTCTCACCCGTAAGACCACTCTATTCAGCCGTGCTGGAGTCGGGAGTAACTCTGAGTAGTTCTCCTTCGAAGAGGCGCAATATAAATGTCCGTATGAATGAATATTGCTATTACTACTATAAATATTATTATTATTTATTATTTATATTATTACTACTGATATATAACATAAGACTATTCATCGTCATAGAACGACAGAGGGCGGAGTTAAAGAGTTCAAAAAGCAACGACAGTCACATGATGTTTGAAAACGATACAGGAGGTCTTAAGCGATGACTTGAATGGATCAGTCCTTCATAATTACTTGTTACTACATATCCTACATAGACCCACGTATCACGTTGCTGTTCGCGCAGACGAGTAGGCCTATATGGGACATGGTAGCCGATTAGTTAGAGCGTTAAGCTTGTAACGCAGAGAGTAGGGGTTTGATCCTCCTCCCCTGAGACGGTGAACTGTGTATCGACATTGAGCAATTCCTTTACTCACAAATTGATCAGCGCCGTCGATTGATGCCTAATCATTTTAGATATTGGCACTTAATAAATGCATAGTAATTATACTATTAATAATAACAGTAGTAGTAGTAGTAGTAGTAGTAGTAGTAGTAGTGGTAGTAGTAGTAGTAGTAGTAGTAGTAGTAGTAGTAGTAGTAGTAGTAGTAGTAGTAGTAGTAGTAGTAATAATAATAATAATAATAATAATAATAATACGAATAATTAAATAATGATAATAATAATAATAATATTATAATAAATAATAATAATAATAATAATAATAATAATAATAATAATAATAATAATAATAATAATAATAATAATAATAATAATAATAATAATAATAATAATAATAATAATAATAATAATACATATATCATATACTGTATAGAGATCGGGGAAGAGCAGATGACTTGCCATCAACTGCTCACCTCAACTGTCCAACAGCCACAGTAAGACAGGCAATCGAGCGTTAACAGCTTACGAACGGTTTCTTCAGACTGGACGGACGTGTCACAAACACATCGTGAGATGTTATCGTCAGATATTAGTCAACGCTCGGCCGACAGTAAACACTCATCCTTTGGGAACGCAAGAGGACAGAGGAGGAGGGGTCGCCAGGGGTCTTGAGAGGGTAATAAAGACAGACAGAGACACACACACACAAAGAAAAAGACAGACATACAATGAAAGGCACACAGAAAGAGAAACACATACAAAAAGACAGCCCCATTACAGACAGAAAGAAATATGCACATACAAAGACATAGGCAGACAAAGGCCACATACATAGTGGGAGATAGAGGCACAAGGACACACACACGGAGGCAAAGACAAACATACAAAGACAAACATACAGACAGACAAAGGCAGACAAAAGTCAATTACACAAAGACAAACATACAGACAGACAAAGGCAGACATGCGGAGAGGCAAACAGAGAGAGAGAGAGAATGGGTGAAGCCAAGGTGCCGTGAGCTGAAATCTCTTGAGGGAGTCGTAAAGGGTCCCAACGCCAATTGCTCTGAACGTGAAGACAAAAGAAAGCTCCTCCTATGTATACACTCGATAAGATGAAACCAGAGATGTTGCAACGATAGCAACAACCGAAACAACAAAGACAACGCCATTTAAATTAATAGGCCGTTTCGTCGATGGGTCAAGTTAGTAAGTAAGCGAGTAATCTTCAGTTCAGCTCGTCGATTGATTGCTACTATATTTAGATTGTCCACTGCTATTATCATTTTTTATTTATTCATTTTTGCCCAAAGGTACATATGGACCTCGGAGACTTAGATATTAATCTGTTAATATGTAATTTCCAGGAAATCGGGTCTCGTCCTCCGCTAAGTCATTGAACGCACCACGGAATGCGATGGCATTATAGCGCTGAATACAAATGGAAAGACGCTAGAAAAGAAAGGTGCCTCTCGCTGCTCCGCAGAAGTGGCCGAAAAGGCGCCGACCGACCTCACGTAGGAAATTTACCCCGACAGCATTGATTGGCCCTAGCGTCAAGAAGGCAATGAGCATGAATAGGTGGGATGGGGATAGGACCGAGTACTTCTGTGTACTTCTGAGTAACTTAGTATTATTATTATTACTAGTGGATTTGCCCGTCATTATGACGGAAGAGGTAGGCATGGACGAAGGGAGGGAACGAGGGAGCGAGGGAGGAAGGAAGGGACAGAGTGAGGGAGGAAGGAAGAGAGGCTGAGACAGACTTACTAACTACTATTTGTCTGTGTGTCAATCCGTCTGTCTGTCTGACCGTCCGTCTGTCTGGCTTTGCGTTTGTATACGTCTATCTCCCTAGTGCCCAGAGTTCGTAGGTAGGGCCAATTTCGGGTGCCTGTGTCATGAGAGCGTTTATAGACACACAGATCTGGAAACTATATTAATGGCTGTTTGCCGAGGTAAACATGAACCCTCGTAACGTCACACAAAATTTTCAGGAGACAAAAGAAAACGAAGGTAATTTTGGGATGGTTACTTCTCCTCGAGCTCCTGCTCGACTATAGTGCCAAGCCTTGGATGGTTATTAGTTTTTATTATTGCTATTCTCTGCACCAATATATCAGTGGCATCATCGGACGTTTGAACCCGAGGACTAGAATCTGCAGATTATCATCATCACTTTTTCATTATTATTATTCTTGTTATTTTAGTTTTTTAAACCCAAGGAATAAAACCCAGAGGGTGTAGAAACTAATCTAAGCGAGGGCGAGGTGTCCTAGGGATGGATAGTCTTCGCAGGGATCTGGCTCCCGGAAGCAATCGTGTTGAAACGTTGAATTGTTGCGCAATGTCATGAACTGCTGAATCTTATCTGCTTCTCGGAAGTCATCAAGAAGTAAATAAAGTTACTAAACTAGTTTTCGTGGCACTATATAAATGTTCAATTAAAATAACAGTTGACTTAGGCAACACCCGGTGCTCGACGGAGTAGTGGTTAGCGTGTTGGACTGTCAAGCAACTGGTCGGGGGTTCAAATCCCCGCCAGGGCTGAAATTTGGTTCGAGATTTCTGCTTCGCCTGCACCCATAGCCAACTATGCTATAATGAGTACACTAACCGTACACTGTCGGTATATAGGAAGATGAGACGGCGAGGGAGACGATTGGCCATCCGCACTCATATGCCGAAGCTAAGAAAATGAAGTCGCTACCACTTCATACCCAGGGCTGCCTCAGGGCCAGCTTAAAAGACTGTTCTTAAATGCAACAAGTGAAGAGCTGATAATAGCCTGGGACACGGTAACCGTTAGAGTGCTCAGCTTGTAACGCGGCGAGTATATGGGTCTAAGCCTTCCTGAAACAATTTTACTGTGTAGGGACCTTCAGCAAGTACTTCACTCACAATTGTTCGCGCCATCGATTGATGCTTGGTCATTAGATAGTGACGCAAAATAAATGCGGAATAAATAACTACATTATCTACATAGATGTATCACTCACTGGGCAACATGCGGTTGCGGGTTCGACTCCGTGTAACAACCGAGGGCAAGTTGTTTGCGCACACCATGCCTCTATCGGACTATCACCAAGCAGTAAAATTTGGTACAGAGGTGCAAGCTGGAAAGCAAACAGCAAGTCCTGCGAGGCACTGGTCCCATGTCCAGGACCTTTGGATCCGTCCATTGCCTTTGGATCCGTCCATTGCCTTTGGATCCGTCCACTGCTTTTGGATACGTCCATTGCCTTTGGATCCGTCCATGCCTTTGAATCCGTCCATTGCCTTTGGATCCGTCCATTGCCTTTTGATCCGTCCATTGCCTTTGGATACGTCCATTGCCTTTGGATCCGTCCATGCCTTTGAATCCGTCCATTGCCTTTGAATCCGTCCATTGCCTTTTGATCCGTCCATTGCCTTTGGATCCGTCCATTGCCTTTGGATCCGTCCATTGCCTTTTGATCCGTCCATTGCCTTTGGATCCGTCCATTGCCTTTGGATCCATCCATTGCCTTTGAATTCGTCCATTGCCTTTGGATCCGTCCATTGCCTTTGGATCCATCCATTGCCTTTGAATTCGTCCATTGCCTTTGAATCCGTCCATTGCCTTTGAATCCGTCCACTGCCTTTGAATCCGTCCATTGCCTTTGAATCCGTCCATTGCCTTTGAATCCGTCCACTGCCTTTGGATACGTCCATTGCCTTTGGATCCGTCCATGCCTTTGAATCCGTCCATTGCCTTTGAATCCGTCCATTGCCTTTGGATACGTCCATTGCCTTTGAATCCGTCCATTGCCTTTGAATCCGTCCATTGCCTTTGGATCCGTCCATTGCCTTTGAATTCGTCCATTGCCTTTGAATCCGTCCATTGCCTTTGAATCCGTCCACTGCCTTTGGATACGTCCATTGCCTTTGAATCCGTCCATTGCCTTTGGATCCGTCCATTGCCTTTGGATCCGTCCATTGCCTTTGGATCCGTCCATCGTCTATCTGTCTTTCTGTTAGATTCTGCATAACTCACTCAAAGGCCGAACTGAAGGGATGACCGCCTCCCGTGGGAAAGTTTTTTTACTTTCAACTACGTGTATAAGTTGAGGATGGGGTGTTATGGCAGTAAAAACGCCAGAAACAGGATTGGTGGGTCATATAATTGCTTTATCATGATCCACAGAATCAACTACTTATTTCCTCAGCTAACAAAATCAAATTCTGTAACCCCATAAATAGTCATTATATTATAGATATACATATGTGTTTGTTAAAATCCTTTATGCCATGGGAAGGGTAATGCGTACCCTATAAATGATGACCAATGATCATCCTTTATGGAGCACACATTTCGGCAAGTTAAAAAAGTAAAGTAAAACTCCCATATCCCATGTGCAACATAGGGGAGGGGGACTCACTTCCTTCATTATATATTATATATAATCAAATATAGTCAACCTGGATAAACAGTTTTTAAAACTGTCTCAACTGTTTGTCTTCAACAAACTGTGTTTATATTAATCTGTCAAATGAGGGTTCATTATTCCAGGGGTTTTCAAACAGCCCCCATGCACAGATATCAGCCCAAACACACATGATTGCTAAAAAGCTGCTACTAGCAGTAGATAACCAGGATCAAACATCCGACATCAGTAATGCAGATAGCTAGAGAAGGTCTTCTATATTGATCTTTCACACGAGGTTTTAATACTTCAAAGGTTATTAACTCCCCATGCAGGAACTCTCTACCTTCTCACGTTTGCAACTCTGCTACTGAAACTGCCATTCGCTCTGACTTAAAACTGACCTATTCCAGTCTGACTTAAAACTTACCTATTCCAGTCTGACTTAAAACTTACCTATTATAGTCTTACTTAAAACTTACCTATTCCAGTCTGACTTAAAACTTACCTATCCAGTGTGACTTAAAACTTACCTATGCCAGTCTGTTTACGGTTTTTAGTCTGCCAAACTTCAACGTACGCTTCGAAACTTCGTAAAAGAACAGCAATATCAAATTAGAGTTCTATTGTATTGTATTGTATTGTATTGTAGCATGTGATAGCCATTCACAGTCTGCTGTTCCTCCATCTGGAACTCTCTACCTCCTCATTTTCGTAACTCTCCTGTCGAGACTGTCTTTCACTCTAACTGAAAACTCACCTCTTCCGGTCTGCTGTGGCTTTTAACATCAGCCTGGCTTCAGTGTGCATTTCTGAACCATGTATGTATAAGGAGCTAGGGCACTATCTAACTACAGTTATGCTGTATTCTATTCTATTGTGTTGTACTGTATTATAGATATCTAAACCAGGCACCGTATCTAACACTTGAAAACTCTTCTTTTCCGCCGTGGGTTGGGCTGGGAACGCCCCTGAGTAGTAATCTTTGAGAGGCGCTATATAATGCTCTGAATGAGTGAATGAAAGAATGAATCTAGAGCTCCACGGATGGCACAGGTCATTGCTAATACCCTATACCAGTAGAAGTCAATCAGGATGCAGCGGCCAATTAAATCATCATCAACGCTAATATTTATAAGTAATAAACCGGCCGACGAAACTCAACAGTTACACGACTCATTAGCGCAGGATACAGCCAACGGAAATTGGGCGGAACAGTTTCATCCAAGCTGCATGCCAACTAGGAAGTGAAACCTTCAAGCGAAGAACGGATGAGGAAGAATTGGCGCAGATAAAGTAAAACCGACTTCAACTGAATCATTGCCATTGAACGCCGACTATGTTGAAAAGGGAAGGTACCAACCAACTCCGATCGACTGAGTCACACACGCACACACGCACACTGGCATGATAAGCAAATATATGGAGAAGGATGCACACAGACAACCAAAGAGACAGACGCACAGATAGATAGACAAACGTACGGAGTCAAAGAGGCAGATAATGTGACTGAGAAACGGTAGGAGATATAATTATCTAGAGTAGTAATTTCGGATGAGAAACACAGACAAATGCACAGACAAATACAGCCAATGAGACATACAAATGGAAACTGACAGACCAACAGAAAAGAGACAGACAGAAAAGGTAATAAAATAGAGAGACAGACAGACAGAGACGGAGGAAGAGAGGAAGGGAGTGGAAGAGGGAGGGCGGAGGGGGGAAGGAGGAAGGAAGCGACGGAGTGAGGAGTAAATGAATGAGACAGTGAATGAGTGAATGTGTGTGAGAAAGTGAGCGAGCGAGTGAGAAACACAGAGAGACGAGCAGAGAGAGACAGTGAAACTGAGACACACAGACAGAGTGAGTGAGAGAAAGCCAGTGAGACACGGACACAGGCAGTGAGAGAAACATAATGTTTATATATAGTTGAATAAATAGGCATTATTAAGGGAACTTACTCAACCTACATAACCCAAGAAACATTAGGGAAACTGGCATCTATTGCGTATGGGATTAACAAATATGATTAGATTAATAAATACTTTATTTCGCTCAAAGCAGATACACAAAGATTAGAAAAACGCAAAACAAAAAATACAGAAAAACAAAATTGCAAAAACACCAACTCAAGCTAACTCTACCCCGGAGGAGTAAGCGTTATAAACCTGCGATCTGACATAAAACATGTTGTCTTTCACTGACACACCAAGACCAAGACACACCAAGATTAATCATAATTATCAGTTACAATAATAAGATTAATTATCAATTACACTAATTATTCCTAAGCCCAACCAAAGAAGTGGCAACCAGAGCTGGCGCCATCGATGTTCAGAGTAGTTTGATTTAGTTCAACATATTATTTCAAATTAAACAATTATGACACAAAACCTTTATCCGTGGCTTTTCCAAGTTGCTAACCATTTCACGTACAGTCAAATTCTTAACTGGGTGCGGGATAGTGTAATGGCTAATGTGCTGGACCAGCGTTTCCCAAACTGTGGGTCGCGACCCAAAAGTGGGTCGCAAAGCTCTGGCAAGTGGGTCACCAAATTTGTCGAGAAACATTTATTTTTTTGCAGCAACAACATTTGACTATGATTGGGCTATCTGGATTGCAATAAATTGTGAACTGTTTTTACCTAAGTTTCCTTTTAATGCTTTAAATTTCTGAGCGCTGTACGTAAATTCGCATATTTCGGTACCAATTTACGAAGCAAATTTTAATACACAATGCTTAATTTTACACAGTGGGTGCCAAGACTGCCAAGATATTCACAAGTGGGTCGCCACCCAGAGAAGTTTGGGAACTGCTGTGCTGGACTATCAATTGTTCATATCCCCGCCAGGGCAGATATTTGGTTTGAGATTTCTGTTCCACTTGCGTCCCCTAGCCAACTCAGCTATAATGAATACACTGATCGTACATTGTGGGTGGGAAAATAAGACGGCGAAGGAGAGGACTGCTCACCTGCCCTCATAAGCCGAGGCTAAGAAAATGAAGTCGCTAACACTTCATACCTTAGGCTTACTCTCATGCTAGCTCAAGGGACTGCTCTTCTTCTTCTTCCTCTTGTTCTTCATATAACAGTCATATTACTTAACCCACAACGGGCCCATAGCCGGTCACATGTTGCTATTAGTGGCATATTGTGGGCCCACTATTAGTTCACAAATAATACAATAGGGGCCTACTGTTTTCTGTGCATTGTTTAGTTTACTGCGCATTGATTTTCTAACTGATTTAGTATAGGACTTCTAGTTCTTACCGACATTTAACACAACATGGCCTAGCGCAGAAAGCGTTTCTGAATTGCTTTGCTCCTTTATCGGTGCTATATAAATGTTCCATTACAATTACAATACAACTGTATATCTTGTCGTTACATCGTTCAGAGGTGCGCTAAACACGTCTGTCTGGATTACTATTCAGTTAACTGAATGCTTAATGCTGCGAAGAAAAGGAAGCGTACCACAGGTTGTAACACGGGGTGCTGATATCCTCCTCAAATTACCATATCAACACCTTATACAATACAATATTAGACAATACAATACAACTGCACGTGATACTGGCCTCCTTCCGAAGTTCAAAAGTGCACATACGAACATAAGACCTCAGAGCAACTGTGCGTGAAGGACTTGCTCAAGGTCCTGACACAGTGGAGGCTCGAACCCGTACTCTCCGTGCTACAGGCCAAGCGCTCTATCCATTCAGCTACCGAGACTCACCTTAGGCCTTCTTCAGAGTTAAACCCCTTGTCCGGTGTTGTTCTTCTGCCCCTCACCTGCGATATTTCTCTAACCCCAAAGAAGTGTAGGCCTATGCAACTATAGCCCAAGTGTGTTCTTCTAGACATTGAGTAGCGTTTCCAATCATTCAACGCCAACGGGTTGCGTTTATCTCTGTCCGCAGGGACGGTTTTTAAAGCACCCCGTTTCGTCTCTATTAGTCTGCGTCCAGGTGCAAGCCTTCTAATGGCTGCCTAAGTGAAACCCCAATTACAGCTGTTGAAACACGCCAGGCAAAGGTTAATTGCATTTACCTGACCAGGTGAGAATTGCAACACGATATTAATTGCAGCGATAAGAGCAACGATCCGTTTGAGAAGCCTTTCCACCGACCCTGATGCCCGCACGCTATCGCACACTCGGTGTGGTGCAAAATCTGCCCCACAGCGAAAACGGTTCCACCTCAAACTTTGGCAGAACAGAACGAGACGAATTTAAAGTATCCTGTTGCCTTGATTGTAAGAAGTGACAGGAATGAATATTTTAGTAAAATATAAATGTACGTTTTTCTAATTCGACTGTATGGCCTCGATCCTCCTAATATTTTCAATGAATTGATAAGGTGAGATCCTTCACTTCTGCTGCGGTACTGCCCGTTTCAATGGGTGCCACGGCATTTAAGGTCTCTGTGTAAGTACGGCGTTAAGTGGTAAACATATTCGAAGACAGTGTCAAGCAGTTTGTATTTAAGCTGTCAAAACTGAGACAAACACGATTTTGACGAAGTGGCAGCAAAGCGGTATCAACAGTTCTATTTTTTCGAAACAATTGAATCTCGAGCTTGAAGCAAACGTACTTCAAGATTTTTCTAGTTTTGGAATACATGAATTTGAATAAGCTCACTGTCACGACTTAGCTCCTATAGTAGATGTAGAAATCTCGAGTTTACGACTGAGATTTGCTAGGCAAATTTACACAGCCCGGAAACTTGAAACCAATATCAATACTCTCGGAACAGGTTTCGCCCGAACACTATTTGGCGTCACACTGGTAACCGAGCGCCAACGACCGCACGCTATCCCACGAACTGTAATGGAATGCCAGGCAAGGTACAACAGACGGGAACTGACAATTGAAAAGGGAAGGTGCTGCAGGAGCACCCCGACCGACGAGTGCTTGCCCTCGACCGAAACTCGCGCGGGGTTAATTACTTATTCAGTGCATGGGTTACCTGAGGTCGATCACAAAGTGGTCCGTGTGGGAAAAATTCGGTTTTTTCTTCGGCTGATTTATTATTTATTATTGGAAGTATGTACGCTGCACGCCAATTACCTGTGCGTTCGTTCTGCGGTGGGCAGAGTTACAGAGTAGGCCCTGGGTTAGGCTGGACGCCGCTAAGGACCGCACGGGGAAGACGCGACAGATACCCGTGGCTACATATACATCGGTGTACGCATTGGGAGAAGAGCGTTTGGGTGACCAGTATCTCTCAGAATCTGTCCACCGGTTCATGACCTTATTGTCAGGGCAGGTCAGGTTATTTGTAGGTCAGGTCACTCACAAGGGCAAAGCATGGTAAGGCTTGGTAGCGTAGATATGTATAGATGTATGTACTTAATGTAGGCATGTATGTATGTATGCGTGTATGAACCTTTGTATGTAATGTATATATGTTTTTGTGTATTTGTGCATTATAGACCTATGAATATATGTATGTATGTATGTATGTATGTATGCATGTATGTATGTACACATATATGTATACTATTGGAATGTACTTACGAATGGTAAACTATGTATGCATGTATACATCTAATTATGCATGTGTAGTTGTGTAGGTGCGAGTATGTATGTATGTATGTATGTAGGTATGTATGTATGCATGTATGTATGTATGCATGTATGTATGTATGTAGGTATGTATGTATGTATGTATGTATGTATGTATGTAGGTATGTATGTATGCATGTATGTATGTATGCATGTATGTATGTATGTAGGTATGTATGTATGTAGGTATGTATGTATGTATGTATGTATGTATGTATGCATGTATGTATGTATGTAGGTATGTATGTATGTAGGTATGTATGTATGCATGTATGTATGTATGTATGTAGGTATGTATGTATGCATGTATGTATGTATGTATGTAGGTATGTATGCATGTATGTATGTATGTATGTGTAGTTGTGTATGTATGTATCTGGTTATTTATGAAGCGCCTTTCAAGAACCTGTCACACATGAAGAACGAACTTTGCATAGATCTGAGTCTTCTGAACAACGTTTCAATCATTTACCAATGCACATCACACACTCTTACACCGACCGAAGCCTCAGCCATCCCCTTCTGTCTGTCTGTCTGTCTGTCTGTCTGTCTGTCTGTCTGTCTGTCTGTCTGTCTGTGACTCTTTCTCTCTCTCACCGTCAGTCCGTTTAATCAGTCACTCAACTGCCGAACGGCGAAGATCAAAATGAAAAACGCGAATATCTTCGACGCACAACTGACATCCGCTCCAATGCATCTCTCACTTCGGTTGCAACGACGACTGACTGCATTGATTTAGGGTTTTAGAAAGGCTCTATATAAATCCGTGATTACAACCTGTGATTATATCGTAATCGTAATCGAAAACGCTAAATTTATGAAGCGCTACTCTAAAGCTAAGCGAAGGGCACCAGCTTATTCACGTGCGCTGTCACGTCAGAGGGGTTGTCCAGAGCTGTCAATGATGGTCCAAGTCCGGTTGCAGAGAGATCAGAGAAGGACGCAGAGGAGAAAGGAAGCAGCAGCTGGGTCAAATCAGCGGGGTTGTCTAGAGATACCGCAGTGGAACAAGATCAAATTGCTGGGAGACCAGAGGGAGGGAGAGAGGAGCTGCTAAAGCGTTTTCGTTTAGGTTGAGAAAGATTAGAAGGCAGAGGATGAAATGGATCAGGGCAGGCGAGACTTTAGAAAAAAATTCCGAGGAGTGATAGATCTTTTGACCTGGCTTCTCCCAACGATTACGATATCCGATTGGGATTTTACTTGAAGCGACCAGTATACCAAATTCTACTGCTTGGCGATAGAGGCACGTGTGCGCAAACACCTTGCCCAGGATCGCTACACGGAGTCAAACCCTCAACCGGATGAGCAAGAGTGCTACCTCTACACCGCTCTGTCCCACATAACCACCACATCAAAACAATTACGATTACAATTCCGTAGTTACAATTACATCTCACATAAGCAATACCATCCGCGAAACTCCACCGACAACAGCCAGGGACATTTGTATTTCGCCATGAACGCGAACCTCCAAGGGTCTTAATGAAAACCCGCGGACGCCAGGTGAGCCAAGGGAGGCTGGGACCTTCGCGTATTATTACATCTCAATGCAATTAGACCGGCACTTTCGCCAGCCGACAATTCCGTCAACATGACCGCATAAATAATTCATACACGGACGGATGAACCTGGAAACGGGGAATGGATATGAGGTGGAAATCCAGGCAGACATCCATCCTGGAATCCACGCAAAGCGACGTAAAGCAGATGCGCTTTAACGTTAAATGATCCGATCTAATAAAAGATTTAATTAAACTCTTTATTTGCAAAACTACCTTTTTTGTCATCAATAATGGTAACATGTAGTTTTCGTCTGTCTGTCTGTCCGTCCGTCTGTCTCGCAGTCTGTCAATACAGTATCTCTGTCTATCTCTATGTCTGTTTGTCTGGCTGTCTGTTTGTATGTACGTCCATTTCATAGTCAGTCGGTTGGTCGGTCAGTCTTTCAGTTTGTGTGTCTAGCTGTTTGTATGGCTGTTTGTATGTACGTCTGTTTTGTAGTCAGTCAGTCAGTCAAACAGACAGTTTATCACGGACGGATGAACCTGGAAACGGGGAATGGATATGAGGTGGAAATCCAGGCAGACATCCATCCTGGAATCCAGCAAAGCGACGTATACACAGATGCGCTTTAACGTTAAATGATCCGATCTAATAAAAGACATAATTAAACTCTTTATTTGCAAAAAATACCTTTTGTCATCAAACGTATACATCAATAATGGTAACATGTAGTTTCGTCTGTCTGTCTGTCTGTCTGTCTGTCTGTCTGTATCTCTGGGTCAGTTTGTCTGGCTGTCAGCTTCTTTGTATGTACTTCCATTTCATAGTCAATCGGTTGGTCTGTGTGTCTGCCTGTGTAAATCTCTACCTAGCTGTTTGTATGTACATCTGTTGCGTAGTCAGTCATTCAGTCAGTAAGTAGTTTGTCTATCTCTGTCTGTCTGTCTGTCTGTCTGTCTGTCTGTCTGTCTGTCTGTCTATATGTTTGTCTGTCTATGGCAGTGTGCACTGATGCATTGTGTATTAAGATAACAAAACCATAATATTAGTTTCCAGACAAGATTAGATGAGATAACATCAGATATGATTACTTTATATAGCACCTTTATCATATACTCCCACCTTGAAAAGATGCTATATAAATGAATTTCAGATACAAGCATGCCTGTATATAAACATCCTTCAGCTGCGCTCTATGTGCCTGTAGGAGCCCACCAGTGCCAAATTTTCTAGCTCTATAGCTGTAAAGAAACTTGGAATAAGTTGCTCTCATGGTGCTATATAAATATATCAATTACATTGCTCTGAGCTATGTTTGTTTGCTAACTGACAAACATTTCATGTTTAATTGACCTCGACACTGTTTCGGCCAGCATATATAGGTAATCCTTTTGTAAGGTACTGTAAAGGGGATATATCAAGTGTCTAGACATACCCACATACACATATACACATACACACATATCTACATACACATATACACATAGGTACATCAATATATACACAAATATATGCATACATAACAATATACATACATACATACACGCATACATAGTAAGACACACATGCGCATACACACATACATACACTTACACACATACATACACATAATATGTATATTATACATACACACATACATAGATACACAGACGTTTATACACAAATAATGTGTATGCACGTAAAGCGATCTGTCAGCGCGATATCATTGTCTCTATGTTAAACCGCCTTGCGCAAGGTGTTAACCGGCTTTTACGTCCCACATTGTATCCGATGGAAGTCTGCTAAACAGATGGATCCACGGCCGAGGAATTCGAAGCCTAATCCCGTGGGATTGGATTCCAGCGCTGCAGAAGCAAGGGACTAATAATATCAAACTCCAAAGTTCCAAATCCCGCAACAACACGGCCACCGCCGCCCTCAGCTCACATGGTCCGTGAAAAATGACCAAATCCGACCAAGGGAAACGCCGCATACTTCTGCCATATAGAAGAAACCGTCTCGCCCTTGTTGAATTGATGTTTTCCTTAAAGTGCCTCGGCCAGAAGATCCATCAACACCTCTGTGGACTATTAGGGATGACTGATTACCATACCTCGCCCCAAAAATCACATATACCACTCTTGGGGCATGGAATATACAAACATACACGTCAAAATATGAACGTATAATCCATGTTCCTGAATTTTTCCATTGGCTTCCCGTAGAGCAAAGCATTTGTTTCAAGTTGGGGCTCATAGTTTAAAATAATTGAATTTTCGCAACCTTCAGACTTAACACTTTTCAACTAGGCCACTTCAATGTCCTTCTCTGATTCTACCTTAGACTAGAACTGTAACCTAGGACTGCCACTGCTTTTTGGGTAACCTAAGACTAGAACTGCTCTTGGTGTAACCTAAGACTAGAACTGCTCTTGGGGTCACCTAAGACTAGAACTACTCTTGTGGTAACCTAAGACTAGAACTGCTCTTGGGGTAACCTAAGACTAAAAATGCTCTTGTGGTAACCTAGGACTAAAACTGCTCTTGGGTACGAGTTTTTCCGTTTGGACCAATTATTTTGGAACTCTCTCCTTGTATCTGTCGGTTCTGCTCAGGTGCTTGTGTCATTTCGTTCTCAACTTTAAGACTTGCCTTTTTCAAACTGCCTATCCACCAAAGGCTGCCTTTCTGTCTTAGTGGACTGCTGTTCCGGATACAGATCAGATTACAGCTTAATTGGCAATGAGGCACCAACGGTGATACCTTGTTGTTCTATGGACACCGGCACCATAGAAGTTACTAATTAACCACTACTACTACTACCACCACTACTACTAATACTACTACTAATCATAATAAAGCATACATACACAGAGACAGAAACACAGACAGATGCAGACAGACTGGCTCTAAGTCGCTATTAACATAGAACTCTATATATGCAGCCTACATTTTAAAACTTCCTTTGTTGAGATTACTTCGATATCAAATATGTACAGCGCTATTCCGATGTTAAGAAATACGCTATACCAAGTGTCTTGAAACATACATGCAAACGCACATACACACATGCATACACACATGCATACATATCTGCATATAGCCTACACAAACACACACACACACATACAGCGCTCGGCCTCTAACGTGCAGAGTACGGGTTCGAGCCTCATCCAAGGCAGTTACTGCGTAGGAGTGTAGGACCTTGAGCAAGTCTTTCACTCGCAATAATAGCTACACGTCATCGATGTTCTGTCGTATGGTCGCGTTCAGTTTTTAACTTTGCAAGTTGTATTGTACATATTGTATTGTACATACAATCACATGCATACACAGATAGATTCGCAAAGCTTATCCACATGCATACACGGAGCGGGGGCCACTTATTACGAAGCAATCCGCCGAATTCCTAATCCCCGATATATCCACAAAAATCCCACTCCGTTCCAGGTATTCCGGGGAATCGTTTCTGCCTGGCATCAGCATCCAAGGTTACCCTCACTGATAATCAAGGTGCCTTACCTTCCCGCCGCATCCTCCGCTCCGCATAACAAGATTAAACGTATGTTTTGTTGTGTCTCAGACGTTGATACGGCACACCTCAACTTAAGTATATCTCCCCGCAACCCGCGGCTCGTAACTGGCGCAAAAATTCCTCCTAATTGACTGTACATTCTACAGATAAACGAGCTGCCCCGCGGCGCGATGAATTAAAAGTCTCCACGTCAAAATAAAGGCAGAATTTATGCCGCGAGGCTGGCTACGGTGCGCCCAAGTAACATTCACCTCGTAAACAGTACACCTTTCTGTTTACGATTGGCGCTGCTTATCTCTCCGGACTAATCTGCACCTGACTCGAAGAGGACAGCCTCAGACCTCTCGCTGTGTATGGCTGAATGTTTTCCTGCTTACTCATAACTGTCCTTGTCGGTCGTTCTGGCTTTCCTCGTAAATCCTAAACTCCCGCAGTGATATATCGCATGTACTACATTGCAATTATTATCATTATAATTTATTATTATTATCTTATTATAATAATAATAATTATTATTAATATAAGTAGGCCTACTAATTATATTGCTTTTTATCGGTGGTAAGTTTAATCCATTATAAGAGGAAATCGCCCGGAATGTTTATAATTAGACAAAATCGTCATTATTATTATTATTATTATTATTATTATTATTATTATTATTATTATATATTTTAATTACTAACAGTTATTATTATTATTATTACCATTAAAATTAAATTATTTCCTATAAATTGCTGTGGCCTTTAACATGGTCCAAAAAACATTAAAAATTTACCCAACTTCAATCTGTTTACAAAAAAACCTTAAAAACTTCTTATGTAGGTAAATATTTGAGTTTGTCTCTATCTCAGTCTTAAAAGGACATGGGTCAATGATTCATCTCAACTGTATGCAATACGTACCTGGAAATTGCATTTTGCGTCTGCACTCGTTCTTATAACGCAAGTATAAACTAACTGCATTGTTATTACTGCCAAACATTATCTGAAAGGAGGGCAATCGAATCCTAGCTGATCCCTTTGACCCTTTGGGTTGACCTTTTGACGTTTGCATCAATCAATGTCAATTGATTGGAGCTCATTGGTGTTTTCGTGTTGACGTTCAGTCAATAAATGGCAAATTTAATTCAGTCAGTAGAAGTGTCCAGTGTTTAACGACATCTTATCGATGCCAGGGCCTTTCAGTCGCCCTCCTGCTTCATCCAGACTCTGGACTGGCAATTCAATGTACTGCCTGGAACTGGAAGAGTGTAGACCATTTTAAACAGATCCGTCGCCTCCCTCGGGCTTTCCCTCACCGTTCTATCAGTTCCTCAAGACTGCTTTTTCTCCAGTTGGCCTGGATCGGGAGCGCCTCTGAGTAGAGACCTTGAAGGGGCGCTATACAAATTGGAATCCAATCTCATGACTTCTATAGCGCCCTTATCGCGATCCAAAAGACGTCAATCGATGGTCTTTCCATCCAAGTGGAGCCGGATTCAAATAGTAATCTGTTGCAGCAGCCCAAGGGAAATCCGATAGATCAAGAAAATCTCAGCCTACAGCAAAACAATGACGCAATGCTCTTCCACAGCAATTCCACTAACTGTCCGACAGTCGACAACAGTAAATGTGCTCTAAAGCTAGTCAATTGTTAAGTATATATATTTTATATATATATATATCGAAGAGGTAAGTATATATATTCAAGAGTTAAGTGTATATATGTAATGTAATCACAGATTTATATAGCGCCTATTTAACTGAAACTCAGCAGAGGTGCTCCCAACCTAATGACGGAAAACCTGCAGGATCGAACAAAATGGTTTTCAAGTGCTTATATATTCAATTGTTAATTATATACAATTATATATATATATTATATGATCCAAGAGTTAGTAAATCTATCAGAGTTGAATATATATGCATGTATATAAATATATCTATATATATACATATATATATATCCAAGAGTTAAGTGAATGTATATCTAAGAATTAAGTATAGTTGAGTATATCAATGTATATCAGTGAGTTTTCCAGTTACCTGTAACAACACCAGTCCCATCTGTTAGCACTCTGTATGAGGCCAAACAGCCAACACTTGCTTACTCATACGTTTCCATGTCTGTTTTGTCATCTTCTTGCTCACACCTCACCCCTGCTTACTCGTACCAGCCCCTGTCAGTGGTATGTGCCCCAGCGGCGTCACCCACACAAGGTATACAGCCCGCAGAAGGTATAAATTGTGTCTAATCTTCGAGGTAAATTGTGCAAATATTTTTCTGTGATAAGCAATCTATTAAGGGCTGGAATGTTTACCAGAAGCGCTAATTGGAACCGTCTCCGCATCTCCGATAATCAATAACCCGAGTTCGGAGCCGATGCCAGCCACCAAACCCCCTTCCGCCGGTCGTTCATCTGATAAACTCTCCTCCTGTTCCTGTCTGCCGTGGTTTGCCCAACCCAGACATCGATTGACATCGTGATAGTCAACAAACGCTCCAGCCTCTTAACCAATATATTCGGCAGAAACCAAGCAAGGTATATAGTCGCCAAGCGGTAGAATTTGGTACCGGCGTAAGTAGGAAAGAAAACGGCAAGACCTCAGATGAGACGGCTACTAAGACAAGAGAGGTAGCCTATGGTGTATAAGCAATTTGAAAAGGTTATGCCTTAAGTGATGGGGAATGGTAGCCGAGTGGATAGAGCGATGCGGAGAGTACGGGTTCGAGACCCCACTCAGGCGGTAACTGTTACTTTAAGTAAGTCCTTCAACCACACCTGCTCACCCATCGATGTTCTATCGTATGGTCGTGTGTGCACTTGTAAACCTTGGAAGGAGGGCACTATCAAACACAGTTGCATTGAATTGTATAAGTTTTAAATGACAGGAGGGAGGGAGGGAGGGAGGGAGGGAGGGAGGGAGGGAGGGAGGGAGGGAGGGAGGGAGGGAGGGAGGGAGGGAGGGAGGGAGGGAGGTGCTCTGAAGTCTTGGTAGAGCAACTAACAACAGGAAAAGTTGTAGTATTCAGTATGACCATGCACAACAATCAAACGATCCCGTGGAACATTGATAAGTCTGAGGGATTTAAAGTATTGTCACTTTGATTAGAGTTAATTGCTTCATAAACTATAATCCCATTTGAAACAAACCCTTTGCTTAACCAGGAAGCAGTGCAAAGATTTAGGCAGAGGTTAAATGTTCATGTACTCTCAGCCATAAACAAGTGGAGTGTGGCTGTGGATTGTGACTGTAGTTTGTGGCTGTGGGTTGTGGCTGTGGAATATGGCTGCGTATTGTGTCTATGGATCGTGGCTGTGGATTATGGCCGCGGATTGTGGAAGTGGACTGTGGCTGCGGATTGTGGCTGTGGAATGTGGTGTCGTAGCTAGCGACCATCAATTGATGCTTCGGGGTACTTCATTAGCGACGTCTACAGAGTTGGGGAGGAGGGGGTCAACCAAATTAGAAAATGTGAAGAGGTTATGCGCAATGTGGACCTGGTACATACAGTAATTTCTGCTAATCTGTGCTTCAGTCAGACACCCAAGAGTCAACACTTCCCCTTGGATCTAATTATCTCATTAGAAACCTTTGCTGGGCGTGGCAGCATTAAAAGTACCCAACCTCATAGCACAGTAAGCCCTGCAAGATGAACAGGATTGCCTAATCTAGGCCTAGAACCACTTTCGAGTGCAGATAAACACACAGAGGAATTGAGGAAGGAACTGCAAAAAATGCGGAAATGGCGTAATGAGAGGCCCAAAATTAAATAATATTCCGTGCATGTCCTATTATAATAGATGACTCTTACGTTTCCAGATTGCATTATGTTAGACCAGATTACAAAACTTCCGACAGATTTGAACCCTGAACACTGGGACGGAAAGGCATGATCAGTTTACCACACCGTGTTACAGGCGAACCATAAGTGGCGAGTACGCACGCATACAGACAAGCGAACAAAGCCACAAACAGCATCCATTACATTCAGGATGTTAACGGATAGCCGATGTAACCAATGCAGAGCGACGGCCCGTAGAGGCGGAGGAGGGATCGGCTGTCGGTAGAATTACATCCACAAAGCAAATAAACACAAGGTTCAATAAGAGCTTTGTCTCCAATAAACAGCCGAAGACAATGGGCGCCATTCAGAGGACCAATAAAAACGGCCGACGCGGACTTCAAAATTCTCCTGTTGGATCTCGTAAAAGCTTCGCCTTCAATTAAATCGCAAATTAAAATATGACGCGTAGGTATCCGCGAGAGCCCCGCAGCAACGACCCAAAGGTCAGCGGTCGCAGGAGCACAAATCCTGCAGTATGGAAGCCAAATCGGTTCCGGGGATGGGGGATATTGGGTCAAAAATATTGTGATTGGTTCACGCGATCAGGACGCGGAAATTCGTTTAGAAAATAGGACTATTCCGTCAAGACTTCAATACAATATACAATTATATTTGATATTACACTCCTTCCAAAGTTCAAAAGTGCAAAAAGTACCATGCCACAGAACATGGCTAGCACTGACCAACTGTGAGTGAAGGACTTGCTCAAGGTTCCTACCACAACTCCCGCCTCAGTGATGGCTCGAACCCGTACTCTTGGCGTTACAGGCCGAGCCCTCTATCCATTCGGCTACAATGTTCACAGTAGCGTCTGCTTCCATTTCGTCAAAGTCACGTTTCGTCTTATATCATTACCACTGCGTAAGTACAAACCCCTTCGGTTTCAGTTACTGAAGTATTATTTCGTGCCAAAGTCTGCCATCAAGGCAACTGGATACTTTAAAGTTCGTCGCACTGCGTCGTGCTAAAAGTGGGCCGAGTCTAAACCGTCTTCAGCCCGGAACCGATTTCGCAGTGGCCGGCGAACGAGAGTACAAAGGACCTGGCTACGTCTACATCTGGATGTCATTCGGCGTTCAGTGGGATCCTTGTTGAGGTTGTCTCCGTTTTCCAGGAGGAAACAAAAGCTACGTTCATATCGACCGGCTTCATTTCATCCGATCCGAGACTCCGATTGCCTAGTCTAGAGTTCCCAGTGGCGGAATTAGCCGGAGATACACGAAACCACGCCAACCCGAACAGCCAGGTTCAGTGTACATGTGGGATCATTGGCTTGCCCATGTTGTGCCAATGGTAGCAGCTTAAATGTGGCCAGATAAGGGTCGTATACGTGAACTGAATGAACATAGCTGCCGGTAAAGTTTAGCGTGGGTGTACTGTACGGTGAAGTTTAGGGTGGGTGTACGGTGAAGTTTAGAGAGGTGTACGGTGAAGTTTACGGTGGGTGTACGGTGAAGTTTAGGGTGGGTGTATTTCGAATATGCCTCATAAACGTGTCATTGTGTTTCTCATCATGGCTCATTGTTCCTTTCTATTACTTCTCCTCAATTTCAGATACTGAATCCACCCTGGATACATGGCATTGTGACTGCCTACCTAACAATATTAAATATTGCTCAGATATAAATGCTAGTGTAAATGTACGTTTCCTATAGCGTTTTTCTACAGCGGCCTCGACCTTGCATGCTCAGTTTTTCAATGAATTGATCGGTAGAAGTCCTTCACCACCCCTGCATGTTTGAATGGGTGCCACAGCATTTACGGGTCCCGTGTGCGGACGGCGCTAGCCCGAGGTTTGTCAGTTGCCACGATTTGGCCATTGTCCAGTAGCCAACAAGTGCACAACAGCATCGCAGTCTTTGTTTGCCTATACGTACGTTCAATTTCCGACTCTTGTGCCCCGGTGCCAACCTGCTTACGCAGGTTGGCACCGTCTTGACAAGCTCACTTGATTAATTAAATAATAGAAATATTAGAAAAGATATTTGAAACTAGTTTTGTGAACAGAAGGATATTCACTGAAATGTAGTTGTGCACGAATGTAAATTATGCATAGTCTTTTAACACTACCTTTGTTCTTGTTCTGTGCCACGTTATGCAAGTGCCCTTGCTTACTTACCATTTATTTTCAGGTATTAGTTTTAATTAATTAATAGCAAGATTTTATTTCTTTGCATTATCCATAAAAGGGCATACCTTGAGTATTCCAACAGAAATAAATAATTAAAGAAATTGTCTTCAGCTATCAATCAAAAGTGTAGATATTTCTGAAATGCAAAACTTGCTATTTCTCAGTGTGCCACGCAAACACTGCATCACCGATGCTAGCTTACACACCCCACGCTGGTTCATAAGGGTAAAAACAGCAGCCCCTCCCTCGGCAAGGGGGTATTTTACCAAACAACCGGAGAGACTACACCTCAATCTAAGAACCATCCGCCAGCCTAAGGTGACACATCGCCTCTTAAGGACTTTCTCAGATGTCCCGCGAGGAATGGCTAGAATCTGTTAAAACCAAGTGGCTTGTTAAACGGAGTCAGAGGTCAGCGCGCAGCCGCATACCTGCTTGCCCGGATAGTGGGGGTCCCTGTGTATATATAGGCTGGGTGGTTTAATCGCCAAAAGTACTGCGTCAACACCTAACGGGCTGTCGGAATTCACCGATCAATTCTCATGCCTGGGGACAGAAATGAATCGAAAGACGGCATTCCTCCCCTATGATAAGCCACAGATGCATTCAACATTAGACATACAGTTTACACATCTGTGCGTATACATACCTATATATATATACATATATATATATACGTCTATGTAATATAAAATCTTTCTGTCGCTTGCTAGAGGATATATATATATATATATATATATATACGTATATATCTACGAACCCGGTATATAAATCTACCTGGAATATAACAATGATATTCGGATGCACCACATATGAAAAGATAATTGCAGTCCTGCAACTGCTCTCTCTCTCTCTCTCTCTCTCTCTCTCTCTCTCTCTCTCTCTCTCTCTCTCTCTCTCTCTCTCTCTCTCTCTCTCTCTCTCTCTCTCTCTCTCTCTCTCTCTCTCTCTCTCTCTCTCTCTCTCTCTCTCTGTCTCTCTCTTAATATATATATATAAAATCTCATATATACACATATATACACATATACATATGTATATATAATCAGGGCTCTACACATATACATGTATGTACTGTAAAACATTGAACAGTAGATGATTGACCACAATATTTAAAGTCAGTCCTTATTCCTCAGTCTCATCACTATTTATCAAGGTCATCCCTAAAACTAGAACTGTTCTTGTTGAAGGGTTTTTTTCAGTTTCCCATCTATCTTCGTGGACTGATGGATATTGGCTGATTACGACTTGGTCCTGGTGCGTCATCGGTTGATACGCTGTACACCATACACTGGCACTAATAGGCCCTAAGGTTGCTAATAACAGTAATGGTACTGATTATGACGATAATGATGATGACGACGATGATGCAGATAGTAACACTAGCAGTGGTAGCAGTAGTAGAAGTTTTAGTAGTAGTTTTAGTAGCCAGCAATATATGCTGAATATGTTTAGCTTGACAACTGGCAAATGTTAGTTTTATTGTACCTCAAATCAAAATCAAATCATTTACTGAATTGAATACAAACAGAAATCGAATACAAACAGAATACAAACAGAAATATTTTTCAGTCGACTAGCTATTTATAACATCGTGTATTATAAGAGTAGGCCTAAGTAACATAATGATATACAAAGTATAAGGTAGATTGTCTTTATTCTTACGGCTGCTTATATCGATGTCTCTTGAAGTCACTAGGACTGCAAGAAATGTTTAGACACGTTAGAAGACGATTCCCGTGGTGAAGAAGCTGTAATAGCTTATCGAGTCATCCCCGGTCATTAGTATTCCCATATAAAAATCGGTCTGCTGTGAGTGACACTCAGATGAAATCTATTTTTATTAACATACAATCAGCTATAGTGAGAGTGAAGTTAGTCAGTTTTTATGAAGCTAGTATTGGTCAATCAAAAATGTTCTGTAAGCATTCTTAAAAACACTTAGTGAGCACAGTGCACGTAGGTTAGCATCGATTGAATTCCAGAATTGCGGGCCTTTTACTCGAATGGAGAAGCTGCGTACATTAGTATTGCATACCTCGGATCTATAGTTTTCCTTATTACGAGTATTATGACTATGGATATTTGCATTTATAGTGAAGTGGGAGGTAAACGTTACAGGCAGAATGCCTCGATAATGTTTGTACATTAATAGTGCTAATTGGAGACGATAAATATCGTAGAAATTTAAGGATTTTTGAGTTACTTGATTAAGGAAGTAAGTCTGGCAATGAGCGAGGTAATGATTATATCACCCCGGATGAACGGTCCTTTAATGGGGTTTTTCAAGTATACCGGTAGTAGCCTACTTCTGAAAATCTCATTTGCTCTATACGAATTTTGAAGACAATGATAATAATAATAATAATAATAATAATAATAATAATAATAATAATAATAATAATAATAATAATAATAATAATAACAATAATATTACAAAAACATACACCATCCCTGCAAAATGCCATCCTCAATTTTTGAATCCCAAGGGATCATGCATACCTTGGGTAAAAAAAATAACAATAATACCGATAATAATAATAAAAATAATAATAGTAATTAGTAATAATAATAATAATAATAATAATAATAATAATAAATAATAATAATAATAATAATAATAATAATAATAAACATTAACTGTAACAGCTCCTAGCGTAATTCCTGTTCCTGAAGTATTACACTTTTACATTTAGCTTGGGTAAAATAAATAATAACAATAATAATAATATATTTAAAAATCTGAGAACTTTTAAAGCACCAAAGTAGTAACGCTGAAGGCATCATTCGATGGTCGCTGCCAAGACAAGTCATTGTGTGAGCCAAATTCTAGGGTCAAAAGCCAAGAGAGGAATCCGAGAGGGTGAGGAAACTGGGGAGATCTGAAGGTCGACGAAGACTCTGCACAGTGAAAGTTTGCCGGAAGACAGTTCTAAGAGAGAAACGAGGAGGAGATAGGAAGGAAGATAATCAGATCAGTGATCAAAAAGTGAGGTCATGTTAGGTATGTTGCACAGAAAAAGAAGGATAAGGTGCGACATGGTAGATTTTCTTATCTTTTCCATTTTAGAATTTGCAAACTACTGCTTCCGGTGGTATTTCAACAAAGTCCCATTATGCATTTGTCCAATTCAGAACTTTTCATGATTCTTCTTACCTTGCTCATTTTAATTTTGCTAAGTACTACTTCAGGAGGTAACTCAACAAAGTCCCATGCTGCATTTGTCAAATTCAGAACTTTTCACGATTTTTTCTTGCTATTTAATATTAATATTTTCCTGCCAGGGTAGAAATTTGTTTCAAGAATTATTAATATTAACATCTTTTTAATGCTTGATTTATGGAATATGAATATCAGACTCATACTGAAGTACAACAAATATCGAGACTAATGAACCATTTTGCACAAAGATATACAGCTCAGAGCACCACTCAATGTCCAGCATTTTCAGGCCAAACAATTTTACACATATGCCAATTGTCATATACAAATAAAAGCTACTTATTTATCTGTTTACCCACCCACCTACCTACCTACCATCATAACTCCCTAACTACCTATATATCTGCCTACCTACCTACATAAGTACCAACCTATGTATGCTCGTCTCTATGTAAATTTACCTACCCACCTATGTACCTAACTACCCACCAAGCTAACTGTGTCAACATACTTCTTTATACCAACCAAAGTACCTATCTAATTACCTACCAACCTATATATCTGCTTACCTATGTAACAAACTATCTACAAATACCTACCTACCTACACACAAACATAACTACTTAACTATCTACCTTCATAAATGCCTGCCTGCCTACCTATCTACCTACCTACTGACTGACGATCCGATTGACAGACAAACTGACTTACTTACTGACTGACTACCTGATTGATTGACTGACTGTTTGACTAAATGACTGACTATCTCATTGACTGACTGACTAACTGACTGACTACCTGATTGACTGCCTGACTTACTTACTTACTCATAGCCAACTCATCGCATAACAAGGAACTAAGCACCTAGCGAACGTGTCTCCTATTTGCGTCTATATGGGTTGATTGATCAGGGAAGCTGGGTCAGAGATAAGAGCCAGGCATAACAATCAGCGCACTTCATAATCCCCCAATTACCAAATTATTTTAAGCCTCCGGCTGCCACATCCGGGTGAGTCAGATGCTACAGCGTCAGTCTCTGCCGCTGAATCTAACTTTACGACTCGGAACAGGTGGCACAACCACGAAGCAGGATGCAGAAGAGTCGGCAGACGGTTAGAAGTGTAACTGTCGTCGTGAGGTCAGAGTCTTATGTCATCCGATACATACTGGGTGTCGCTTTGTTCACGAATGACAATATGTCAGTTTAACTGGGTCCACACGATCCGTTACAACTTAACCAGCCTATTGTGGCACCTTGCCTGTTGTCATTCATCTGTATGTCAGCCTCTCTCTCTCTCTCTCTCTCTCTCTCTCTCTCTCTCTCTCTCTCTCTCTCTCTCTCTCTCTCTCTCTCTCTCTCTCTCTCTCTCTCTCTCTCTCTCTCTCTCTCTGTCTGTCTGTCTGTCTGTCTGTCTGTCTGTATGTCTATCTGTTTATGTCTATCTATCTGTCTATCAGTCTGCCTGTCAGTCTGTCTCTCTGTCAAGGCTGTCTGTCTACCTGTCTGTCAGTCTGCCTGTTTGCCTGTCTGTCAATATCTTTCTCTCTGTCTGTTTTTCTGTCTGTTTTTCTGTCTGTTTGTCTGTCTGTCTCTGATGTCTATCCGTTCATTCATTTAGCTAAGTACCTACGTACATGTATATGTACGCATGTACGTATTGATGTAGGCCTGCATCTACACCGTTTTGGTGCCTCATGAAAGTGCCGCCTGCATACCTACCCACCTACTTATTGTCTGTACCTAGGTATATATACACCTACGTATCTGCAGGCTATGTAACTAATTTAAATTAAATACAAATTTTAAACTTAAATTTATTACAGAGAATATATACATTTTTTAAAATCCAGAAGCGGAACATACAGTTCATAGAACTGAATAAATTTCAAAATAAAACAAAATAAATTTCTAATAACATCCGAGTCTCCATAACACCGATGCCCTGGAGACCAGAACCTGTGTTGAGCCAAACGAAAACCGTTCCTCTCGCCAGCTTGTGAAAGAGAAAGAGCGGCCAATCTTAAAGCGATACTTGACAGCCGAAGTCAAATTAGCCGCCATTGGTAAGCACATTATACCTATAATTATCGAGAAATTGCAGTGATGATTCCGGTTTCAGTCATCTGACTTACTGAGATTTCAATTAGCTTCGGTTAACGCAAGTCTAATGTGAAATGCCAGGGATTTCAAATGATTATACCCTTGAAAGATGAGTAAGCCATCATCATCATCATCACCGTCATCGTCATCATCATCATCATCATCACCATCATCATCATCATCATCATCATCATCATCATCATCATCATCATCATCATCATCATCATCATCATCATCATCATCATCATCACTACCACCACCACCACCACCACCACCACTACCACCACCACCATCATCATCATCATCATCATCATCATCATCATCATCATCATCATCATCATCATCATCATCATCATCAGTTCCTGACGTCAACCATTTGACGGTGGTGGGTACGAATAAATTATCTCCACTGTCCTCGGTCATTTGACAAGTCTATATTGTCCCCCTTTGTGTTAGTCCAAGTGATGTTATGTCCTCATTTACATTATCTATCCAACTTAGTCTTGGTCCGCCTTTGTGTCCTTTCCCCTTTGAATCTTGCATGTATTGCACTGTGTGGGATTCTGTCAACTGACATTCTCTCTACATGTCCAAACCAACGGAGTCTTCGTTGAACGACTTTGTCTAGCAGAGTTGTTTGGATACCTAATGATTGTCAGTTTCTTATTTTCTGCAGTCTTGAAATCCCTGCGATCTTCCACAGCCAGCTCATTTCTTCTGTAAGATTCTTCTCTCATCTTGCTTTCGCACTGTCCAACATTCCGATCCATATAGGAAAATGGGTTGTATCATTGTCTCGTATATTTTTGTCTTGGTTTTCTTTGTTAATTCTCTACTTCTCTATATCCTGTTCATTATTCCAAATGATTGTGAAGCTCATCCAGTTCTCCTTTGTATATCTTTTTCGTTGCTACCATCTGCGTTTATTAGCTCTCCTAGACTAATTAGACTAATTGTTCTACTTGCTCAATAGCTTCTCCTTGGATTGTAATAGTAATTGGTGTCTCTTTGGTCTTTACTTGAAACTTCTGTTAACCATAGAGACTAATGTGAATACGTGTACTTGAGATTTCAACTACCCTACAGAAATGTGGGTACACCATACTCTGGGGTTAGCTTCTGCTAAAGCCACAGACCAATGTGAGTGCTTCAGATTTCAGTTACCCTCGAAAAGTGGGTATCTCTTACAAAGGGCGATAGCTTAGAAGTGTTAAGACCATAGACTAAGAGTACTACCTCTGAGAATATCTGTTACTATTACCAGATACATGAACTACTTTGGAGAATATCTGCTACTATTACTAGATATAATTTATGTATTTTCTTGGAGAATATCTGCTACTATTACCAGATACATGTACTGCCTTCGAGAATATCTGCTACTGTAACCAGATAGTGTAATACCTTTGAGAATATCTGCTTCAGAGTTAGATATCTGGTCAGGGTTATTCTAGAAGCTGTTGAATATCACGTGTATCAGACAAGTGGAAAAATTTAAACAACCATAAAAAGACAATGAGGCATGACGGATTCTTTGATGTCCATTTAAGCTGAGTGTCCCCTGGGGTAAGATTGTGGTCACTGTCACCCTGATTGTCATAAAAGTCAAGGAAAGGAGTTATAGGTGTCTGGAAAGGCATATCCGGTCGTAAAACCCTGCCCTGCTGCAGATGACAAGAAAAAAAGTTTGGCTGAATAGTACCTACACTCGTGAAAGGATTTTAAAAATTTACAAGTATTTTTGACAAATCACTATCGAAAAATTCGAAAAAAAAATATTAAAAACAAGGTGAGGACATGTAAAACAAGTAAAATAAACAAAGAAACTGACAATGACGACTTCAAAAACGAAGAAATAAGAATTCCATGGACATAAGATCAATGCGAGCTCAGATGGCTTTCTATTGCGTTTCGTGTTTTCATGTTTTTGTTTCTCCTTTAAGTTTATCACTAATTCTGATGTATGTACACCAAAGTGCAGGTACATAAAGTATATGCTTACTTACTTACTTAGATACCTTTCTCCGGAAACAATCTTTCTTTAACAATACGTACTGATTCAAGTTTTTATTCAGCCCAATACACATTTTCTGTTTACCTTAAAGTCTTATTTGTATAGATAAGTTCGAAAGCCACATAATCAGACTTTAAAGAGTTGCTTGAAGGGCTCATATAAATATTCTGTTGCATTACATACATTATAAAAGAGCATCTAGATGCTAGATACAGTTTCTCTGTGAATGCTCCGATCGATGGTTTTGTCTCATCGCAAGAATGTCAGATGACTGAATCCCAATCAATGCATTACATGAAAGATTCAATGAAACAGAAGCAAAGGAAGATAAACCCTTGGATATGTGTGCGTGTGTGTATGTTGGTGTGTGTGTTGTGTGTGTGCGTGTTTGTGTGTGTAACTGTGTATGTGTTTATGTATTTTTAATAGAGGACATTCTAAAAACCTCTCAAAAGCCTTGTGTATGTGCATTTACATGATGGTTGCACCATACAACAGAACCAATTGTTGTCTAATGAGTAGACAATATCAAGTTAGACTTGGACTAACAATATTTAAGTAAAGCACTAGGATTGACAACAGACCACAATGAGTGAAGATCCTTCATTCACACCCACCTCTGACAAATGTTGGCATGAGGAGTTGATGGTGATGATGAAAATGGTAATGGCGTTGGCTAAGATGATGATGATGATGATGATGATGATAATGTTGTTGTTGGTGGTGGTTAAAATGATGACGATGACGACGATGATCAATATAATATCATGATGATGATCAAGATGATGATGATGATTATCATGAAGATGATCATGATGATGATCATGACGGTGATGATGTTGAAGATGTTAAAGATCTTCATGAAAGAAGAAAATAGGGCCTGTAATTGAGACAAATAAAAGACAACGAATTGAAAGGTTTGTCAACATATTCAAGAAGTTCGTGTTCAGTTACTTAAGCCTGGCATTCAAACACATGTGGGTAAGTATGTCTACATCTGAGGCTTTATATAGTGCCATTGCCAAACAGTCATTGTCCTGCACCATGTGACTTGTCAAGTCTCAGAAATCGCTTTGTGTTAATAGCTAGATTACCGTCTTACTAACTCACTTGATTATTTTCATTGCTCATTTAATAAGCGCCATTACATTAAGACCAAGCATCAATCGATGGCACTGAGCAATTGTGAAGGAAGCATTTGCCCAAGGTCCCTACACAGTAACGGTCTCATGGGAGGAGGATCTAACCCGTACTCTCTGTGTTGCAAGGCTAGTGCTCTAACCAATTGGCTTGTTTATTCATATAATAATACTCATTCATACATTTCCAATAAAGCGCACGGATTTGGAAAATCGCCTTGGCGAGAAACCGTGAGAAATTCTCCGACTTTCGAGTCTATTACCTCCCCAACCGTCCCACGTTTGTAAAACTGACCATGGGAAATTTGCAGCCCATTAATTGCTCTAATTAACTGTGAACTAATATACATCGAAACACCGCTGGTTTCCCAACCTCATCTGCTTTAATGTGCACACCTATAATGTCGCAATTCTGCACTTCGGGCACGGAAAGCAATGGTACGAATTGTCGCAAATCTACACCTCTGGCTCGTAAATGGTTAATAATGTAACTTACATTCTTTGTGTTTTAAGAAACCGCATGCAAAGTATTTAAAGGTATACATCGCGAGACACCTCTACGTCCTATCAGGTCATTCAAATAGACATTCGAAGGGACATTCAAAGGAACATTCAAAGGGACACTCAACGGAACATTCAAATGGACATCGTGTAACACCTAGAAACGCAGCCGAGTACCCATCACAGACTTTCAGTCGATCGGAAGAGGGGAAGTGGATCATTGCATTGATCGACAGCCACAAAGACAATGGGAACGGTGACACATTGTCTTCGGATGCCTCAGGAACTGATCATTGCAATTAGACAGTGTTTGGCAACTGGTCAGGTCTCCACCCACGGGGCAGTAACACTCGAGGTATTAATGTACTACCGTAGACCACTGGGACTGCGCTTTCTGAACGATTGAGCAGTATATGACCGGCCTGGCTACAATTAACTGCTCTTGATGCCCTTAATCAGGTAGGGTCAGTCCCAGGCCAGGATATAGGAGGATGGCGCTGATAAATCATATTTGTTATGACAGTATTGTTAAAGAGAAACTAACCAGTTGTTGGACCTAGATTTCGAAACTCTCTCGCTGTATATGTCCGTTCTGCTTAGTCACTTATGACATTTCACTCTCAACGCCAAACTAACGTCTTTCAAATTGCTTATCAACAATAGGGTGTCTCCACGTCTTAACAAACTGAGATTCTGAATATTGACCTGATTACGGCCTGGTTTCGTGTGCCATCAGTTGATGCCTTGTGCATTAGTCACCGACGCGATAGAAGTTATTAATTAGTAGAATTATATCAACTTTGTTTCTTCTACTTTGAGATATTGCATGTGGAAAAGTGTGGTCATACTGCATTGTAAAAATAAACAGTGCCTAAGGTAAAGATGTTGAGATGTCTCTGTTGAAGCTTATCAAAAGCATAGAGGTTAAAAGGCAAAGTATCATCCTTGCTTAGAATTCACTATAGAAACCCAACAGAAGTGTAGAGTTATTTGTGGAACACAATAGCAGATTGGTTAGAGCACTTCCCTTGTAACGCTGACAGAACAGGTTCGAGCCTCCTATAGAAGGTTGCTGTGTAGGGACCTTGAGGAAGTCCTTTATCAATCAATCAATCAATCAATCAAACATTTATATAGCGCCCCTTCAAGGAATCTATTCAGAGGCGCTCCCAGCCCAACCCCGGCGAAAGAGAAAAGTCTTTAGAGCAGAGAAGAAAGCGGTGGATGAGTTTCGAGGAAGAGACCGCAGCTCAGAAGGAAGCCCATTCCAAATTTTGGGACCAACGACGGAGAAAGCACGCTGCTGCATAGTAGCGGTGCGTGCAAAAGGAACAGAGAGATCACCACGGGTGGTAGAGCGAAGAGAGCGGTGACCAGGTGGAACAGAGGCACGAGAACAGAGCTCACGCAGATAGAAGGGAGCACAGCCAAGCTGACATTTCCAGACAATGGAGGCAACCCGGTAGACAATGCGTTGCGAGAGTGGTAACCAGTGGAGGACATCACGCATGTATTCAGAAACATGGCCAAATTTAGGTATGCTCCCAATCAAACGCGCAGCAGAACGCAATACGCGTTCCAGACAGTTCAGTCGAGTGAGGGGAAGCCCAATATAGAGGGAGCAGCAGTAGTCAAGCCGACAGGTAATGAATGCATGAACGAGAGTAGCAGCAGATTGGGGGGAAAGAGAGCGGGAAACAACGCGAAGCTGTCGTAGCTGAAAGTAGCAAGCCCGGCTCAGCTGCAAGATATGCGGAGAGAGGGTGAGTTCTGAATCCAAGATGACGCCAAGATCTCTGACGGAGGTGGAAAAGACGATATAGGGGAACTCAGAAGTAAGACAAGCATGATCAATCTTAGCAAGCTGCCTAGGGGTGCCCAGCCAGATATATTGAGTCTTAGTGGGATTCAAGCGAAGGCGGTTGGAAGACATCCAGGCAGTCAAAGAGTCAGTGGAGTGGCACATGAGGCGGACTGCAGCGGCGGCGTCAGAGGGAAAGCAGTGGGTGTAAGCCTGTATATCGTCAGCATATAAATGGTTGGACAAAGAACAAGTGGCAAGAAGGCGACTGAGATCAAAGGTGAAGATAATATAGAGGAGGGGACCCAAAACTGATCCCTGAGGAAGGCCAAAATGGACTGGGGTCCAGAGGGACCTGGTAGAACAGTAGACAACCAATGAGGTGCGGTCAGAAAGGTAGGAGGCTAGCCACTCAAGGGGCTTTTCAGATAGACCGAATGATAGTGACAAGCGTTTGAGGAGGATGTCATGGTCGACCGAGTCAAAGGCAGCGCTGACATCGAAGAGTGCAAGAAGGGAGACTTGGGAGCGATCAATGGCGCCATAGAAATCAGAGAGGAGGCGAAGGAGAAGGGTTTCTGTAGAATGACCTTTGCGGAAGCCAGATTGATAGACAGGAAGTAAGTTATTAGCATCAAGGTAAGTCAATAATTGCTGAGCGACTAATTTCTCGATGATTTTAGAAATAAATGAGACGTTCGCAATGGGCCTGAAGTGTGCAGGGTCCGAAAAAAAAAAAAAAAAAAAAAAAGCTTATCAAATAAAAATAAAATAAAATAAAATAAAAGCTTATCAAATAAGCTGATGCGCAACTACTGTTCTCAGCTCCATCGATTGATGATTGGTCATTACATGGTGGCACATAATAAGTGCATAACAACAACAATAATAATAATATTATTATTATTGTTATTATTATTATTATTATTATTATTTTTTTTTTTTTACCCGAGGTATCAGTGATCCCTCAGGATTTGGAAAAAATTATTTAGGAGCAGGTAAATTGTCTGGAGGGTCAGGCCTCGTCTTCATGGTTTGAAGGAAAGGTACCTTTAAAAGAGACAAGGTTGTAGCGTTGAATGCTTATGGACAAACGCTGGAACAGAAAGGTTGCTTCGCGTCTGTCGCCACTGATGGATGTGATGCGATTGCGATAAGCATGCGACTTAGTCGACTATTATTATTATTATTATTATTATTATTATTATTATTATTATTATTATTATTATTATTATTATTAAAGTACTTAGTTCCCTCAGGATATTAGATATTACAAGTGTGATGGATCTGGGGCGGTTATTTCTCTTCTATCATGGGCATAGATTTGATAAAAGTGCTGCTAAAAGCCACAGCATTGAAACGTTGAAACGTTATTATTATTATTATTATTATTATTATTATTATTATTATTATTAGTATTAGTATTAGTATTAGTATTATCATCATCATCATCATTATTATTATCATTATTAATTATTATCATTATCATTATTATTATTATTACAAAGCTGATAAGCTTGCTTATATATTCCTGTAGAAATTTCTCAGAAAGGTAAAAGTTAATAATGACGGTAGCATCATTGTTTAGATGCCCCTATAGAACCCTTCTCAGAGGCATGACCCCGAGGTCAAAGGAGGTCACAGGGCAGTAAGGTCTTCTGTAGTGAGCAGACAAAAGTGTCTATTAGGCTTTAGGCCACAATCGCTGTGCTTCATCCTCAACACTCTGTCCCCAGAAGCGTATTATTGCCACATACGGTGATTTCTCACGGTGATTTGTCTTGGAGCATTTTCATACAAAGCACCTCCTAAGATGTGTACCTGCCAAATCTCAGTACCAAAATGCAATTGATGAAATGTGATGAAATGTGAGCAAATGTAATGTGACTTTATGTGATGTAATGTGAATGTACAGTATTATAACCAAGCTATAAAAGTTATAAGACTTAATTAACAATGCAATGCATTGCTGTGTACCTAAATTATTATTGTTTAAAATTAACAACCTTTATAGCACCGGAGTCTAATGTATATATGACATGGTGGCACATAACACCCAAGCCACAGTCAGGTCAATATTCAGAAGATCAGAGAGAGAGAGAGAGAGAGAGAGAAACAGACAGACAGACAGACAGACAGACAGACAGAGACAGACAGACAGACAGAGACAGACAGAGTTCCAAAATCTAGATCCAGCAACCCACAAAGCTTGTGCACATGGAACAGTTCTAAACTCATCTGGACATTTTATAACATGACATAACGCAATGTTGTTCAGTGTTGTGTAGCATAGTTTACTGTGATGTCTTTTATGTTATGTAGTGCAATTTAATGCACTTTATTTTGTGTTGTAGTTTCCTATAGCCAAATGGAATGTACTATAAATGTAGCCTACTATTTGCCCCACTTTGTAAAAGAGGGCATTAAGAAATTTCAGTTACATTGTATTGTACTTCATTGTACTGTATTGCATTGCATGTTATTATAGTGTATTGTATTGCATTGTACCTTATTGTATTGTATTATATAATGTTAACTAATATAGGAATTGTAATGCAAAGGCAGTAATTTGTCACACAATAATAGTAATAAATAATAGTAACAAATAATTGTGATTTTCCTTATAGTATCATCGTAATAAATAAGGACGGAAGCCACTTGACAGCCAGTCCTGTGAATTAGTCATTTAAAGACCCAGAACAAGTGCTGAAATAAATATTCATTAAGCACAAATTACTCATTTCCAGTCTCCTGTGTAGAGTCTTCCAGATGACACACAACCACGGTTTTCAAGTGCTGACAGATATAGAAAGAGAAAACCACAGGAAATGATAGCTACCGTTGTAACCCAAAAGGTAAGGGTTCAAATTCCCAATAGGACCGACAATTCTTGCTGGACCATTAGCATCCACAGTAGCGTACACTGCTACACACTGAAGTGCACAAAATCACAAACACTTCCTACTCAATACTGCCTCTCAGGGTAGCTAACTGGACTGATCTTCTTCAGTGAGGAAATCAGGTGACAAGGGTGAACATTGGCCATCTATCCTGATATGCTGAGGCTGAGAAAATGAAGCCGTGAACACTTCATACAAAAGACTACCTCTCGGGGTTAGCTTACGAGACTGTTCTTGTTCTGTCGTTTGTAGCAGAGTGCACCCCAAACATGTATGTGTGTAAATAAGAAAGAATGTATTTCACACGGGTGGGTTAGAAAGAGGTACCGGTATACAGATTTAACTCAGCCAAACCCTTAATGCTTCTGGGAGATTCGATCCACTCTGCCATTTTGGTTGTTTGCCCTAAATTTGGACATTACACAATATTTTTTAAGGGAAACTGGCGCTACGTAAATAATCCAGAACACAAGATTCGGTGTTCAGTGTCGTTCCAGAATATGGGCCAAATATACGTTGTACCTAACAAACGCGCGGAGTAGACATATTTTACACCCCGTTGACGCCTAAATTCAGAGTATCTGAGGACAACAAGCACTCTGTTAAGCAAGGCAGTTACAAAGTCAATGATTCAAACACTTAATTTAAGTCCCATTCGAATAATAATTGACAACAAAACTGATTCCATACCTTCTACCCGTGGCTCAGGCCAACAACAAATCTTCAAGCGCCGATCATGATACAAATTCTTCAACATTTTCGTTTGTTTAAAATTTAATGTTATTATGAGCAAGACGAACTCTAAGGCGTGTTACCAAAGCTTACGTATCGTAGGAGTCTAAAATAAAGGATCGTTTGGCGACATCTATAGACCTAGTCGTTAAAAGAATATAAATTCTACTGAAAACTTACCAACGTATTTAAAAAGTGGAGCTGAATGTTGGCCTGAGCCACGGGTAGAAGGTATGGAATCAGTTTTGTTGTTTGAATCGTTGAATATGGCGAAATAACCCGCAGGGTCTGCTTCTACATTTAATATCTTTTAAATTGACGCGTGCACACATTTTAATAATTCTTCGAGCAGGTTATAAGTTTGTAATGCGTTCACATGCTTAGGAAAGTGACGTTCAATAAACGAATATAAATGCGCCTAATTAGTCGAATCATCAATAAAACAGAAAGCAACAAATATAACTCGCTAATTATCATTATTTATTACGCTACAATTAGGCCTAGTTAGGCCTGTTAGTAGGTCTACTTCACCAGCGACAGTGAACAGAAGCTTTCCCAACAAACCTGTCCAATTTTGCGTTTAGCCTAATTTTTCTAGTTATAAAAGAACCGAACTCCGTCAACTTAATTCCTGAAAAGCCCATATAGGCCTAACCTAATATAGGCCTGTAATATTAGTCATAGGCCTATAGGTGTAAATTACTATAAAGTAACTCCAAATGCCGCTATACAAATGTTTTGTCGCAATAGACTAGACTGAGGGCCTCGTAGGCCCAATTATCCCCCTATGATTTAGGGCCAGGTTGACCACGGGTTGAACCACCGTCATATTTAGGCCTATCATCATTTAATTTGACAAACGAGTCAAGACTGGTTTATTCAACAACAGTCCATGGCTGCTTAGAATAAGTTAAGAGCACAGCGTCAATCCACTGTCCAGCTAACCCAAGGACACAATGTGGTGTAAGAGAGAAGGGGTACGGTAGTTGGAAAGAAAGTTTACTGCCCTTCCGATATTGTTTATTACGGAATGTTTGCGCCAATGAGGAAATCAGTAGGCCTAAACATGTGATTTTTGTCCAGCATTGAAATCTATTAAGAAAATAGAGTTGAATTTACTTTCTAAAGTTAAAATTGTGTTCTTTCTTGAATTTTTATGTAGGTCTAAAGTTGAAATTGTGCTAATTGTTAAATTCATGCTCATGAAATTGATTTAACTTTGCTTATAATTGTTGAGTTTTGGTTTGGTGTTTCTAAGTTGCTCAAGGGTTTATGGTTGATTTGGTATTTTGAGTTGCTTGAGTGTTTGGGTCAATGTTATGTTTATAGACTGCATTTGAATGATTTTTTTACAGATGAATTCGTATTTACAGTTGAATTTATGTTTAGAATTGCATGTGTGTTTGCAGTTTGATATTCTTCAGAGCTGAAAATTAATTAGTGTAGAGTTTAGACGTTGAGTTGAATTCTTGCTTCTGTAGTCTTGCTGTAAAGTAAATCTCTGGTGTAGCCTATATGCGCCACACAAAAACCGCGACAGGAAAGAACACTAGCAATATCGAATCAATGTCGCCAGTTGTTTGTCGAGTTGTGTTGTTTTGTTTAGACCAGGAATTTTCCAATCTTACCGTTCTGTCGTCTCGGGTTGTTCTGTTTTCGTCGACTCCACCCACGTTCAACGGACATCTTCCGCAATCACATCTGCCTCGTTCACTGTCAACTGTCGATAACGCCAGTCGCTGAAACCTCGGCGTCTAGGCCTCTGCTTGACTATGCAACATCCGCAGCCCGCATACAGCGACCAAGCAACCTTTTATAGGAGGTACTGGTCTACATGTAGGCCTATATAGGCGAGTATCGGAAACGCCTGATTGGCTGGTGAATGAGGGGCATCGTCACAAAACTCGGTTTGCGTCAGATCGGCACGCTGCTTCTTTTCAATATGGCTTACACGTGTATGTGCGCCATAGTCACATGGTTAGAACTTACAGTGGCTGCTCTACTGAGGATTCAGAAGCCACTGTCCAAACGGATTGTCTCTAATTTGTCTGGCCCACCCGGTGGCCTCCTAAATATAATCCCCTTTGCACTATAGCATAATTATATGGTCCAGTAACAACAATCGAGTGCTCTGAATAGTTTGTGGATAGGCGCTATAATAATGCTATAGGCCTATAAATACTCTGAACTAATTACTGAATATATTATGGTCAGTTTTTATAAAATTATTATTAGGCCTAATGGTAGTGGTAGTAGCAGTGGTAGTAATGGTAGTAGCAGTGGTAGCAGTAGGGCCTAGTAGTTGTAGCAATGGTGGTAGTAGTAGTATACCTGCGTAAGTGATATTATTCGTTGGTAACTTTAATGGCTCCTTCCACACGGACTGTTCTTCTATCACGTCAGATTTTACCCTGCCACCTGGTACGGATCAACCTCTCGGACTCTTGCAGAATCTATTGATGTAGCGCTGTTGTATGGCGCTGAGATATCTTGGATATGTGCTTCGCATTTCATACTCCTCAATCCTCATTACTTCGCCATCGCTAGCTGCGTTTATTTTGGAGCCAGTTTGGATATGAACCTTGTTAAACCACTGGAGTTCTTCTAGTTTTCTATGCGATGTTTTGCTTACAGGTGAAAGTTTTGTTCTTGGTAAAATTTAACATTAGGTCCATATTCAGGCTAGCGCAGAAAACGTCACTGATTAGTTTTCTACGAAGAGAAACTATGTAAATTTCCAATTACGATGACATCGTATGTAGGCCTAATAAGTTCGCAGATTCTTAAGCCTATAGGCCTACAAAGTAAGAAATTATTAATACGTCTTGTGATTCTTTTTTAGCACAGGAACCACGAACTGCAGCCAACTTTAATTTTCCTATGCGAAGTTAACGGCTTCAACTTTCCTATCCCGTTTTGGTCGTGTTGTTTTGAGCTGCAATCACGATTCTTGCGAAAGACAAATGAATCGAGTGAATTTGTCAGACCTGTTTACATTTACCACAGTAGGAGCTACGTTTCTGTTGTATGTAATATCTGTAACCACTCATTCGATTATATAATAAACGGTGCAATCAATCAAACAATATGACTTATGGTAGGCCTAAGTCGACTGTATAATATAGCCCACTAAATGCCTACATCTGTGCAGTCACTGCAGTGTGCACTTGTTGGCCTACAATACACGGGCCGACCCACGTGGACCATGAACAATTCTTAAACTGTAACTAGCTGTTAGTCTGTAACCCGTGAAAAATCACGGTATGTCATTTTAGTTTAGAAACCTTAATGTGCCTGAGAGTAAAAATTTAAAAAATCGTCAGTTAAATTGTTATCACTGCAATAATTGTTTGATGACAACAATTTTGGTAAACGTTCGATGCTTATTGTTGGACAGCAATTGTCCTTGTTAAACACTGAAATTAAACGCTTAAACTGTAAAGACAACGGTAGTTTTAACAACCAGTTTTAACAATCGGTCAGTTTTAACAATCGGTCAGTTTTAACAATCAGTCACTTTTAACAATCGGTCAGTTTTAACAATCGGTCAGTTTTAACTTATTGTTAATTAACGACTTATGGGAATTGTTGTATATATAGGCTATAATGCGAGTAGTAGAAGCAGTAGCAGTTTAACGACACTGTGCGCTAACAAAGATCATTAGCGTCGCCCACCTCCTTGATCCAGGCTTGGCACTGGCACTGCCAAAGCACGAGCACTGGCGGAGTTTATGTAGCGTTACTATTGGAATATATATATATATATATATATATATATATATATATATATATATATATATATATATATATATATATTATATATAGCGTAGTCAAAAGCGTTTAAAAGGTGTTTAAAAAGAGAATTGCATCCGATCCATCCGCAAGTCTCTTTCATTTCACACTGTCAGAGGAGTCTACATCATGGAAACTTTGGAGCAAATGCTCCTTCCAAGAAATAAATGGGTCTGTCAGTGTGTGTGCCATCATTAACGGGAGGATGGAAGGGGAGGGGAAGGAAAAGGAGGGAAGTGGAAGTTGTTCCAATGACTTCGGGGAGGCTAATGCCCTGCATGATAATGTCACTACGCTGGTCCACACTCTGATCCGCAATCGGATGAATTTTGCAACGCTCTGTACACTGGCCTTTCCTCCTCCAATAATCCCAATAGGCACAAACTCCAGACTATTCGTAATGCCGTTGCTTGGCTTATAGGTGATATTCCGAACTTTGCCCACATTTCAGCAGTGATGGGCAATAGTTAACTAAAAAGTTGCTAACTTCTAGTTTAACTAAAAAATTTCAGTTAAGGGAGAAGTTTAACTAAAAAAATAGTTTAGTTAAAACCATAGTTTAACTAAGTTTTTTTTAGTTGCTAACTGAAAAGTTTAACTAAAAAATCAGCAATATGCAACTATTTTTCCACAGTGAACATTGAACACTGTCAGCAAAAAAACATGTCAACACTGCATGGTTTTAGCATTAACAGCCTGTGTTTTCAAATTCATACACTACTTACAGTACACATTTAACTGAATGCCAGAACAGTACACATTGCATAGTTTGAAGGTGAAATTGTCATTGACGCTCTGCATTATTGCAGTTCACTAGGCCTCCGTTATTGTGAAAATGTTTGTCGTATAAAGTTGGAAAAGAGTTGGAAAAAGTTTAACTACTTTTTTTAGTTTAGTTAACTAATTTCCAAAATCAGTTGCCAACTTTAGTTAAACTATTTTATTTTAGTTGGAAAATAGTTTTAGTTTAACTAAAAAAATAGTTTAGTGCCCATCACTGCATTTCAGCCTTTATTCGTGATTTCTTCCACTGGCTCCCTGCCTAACAGCGGATTCAGTTTAAAACCTCATGCGCAACTGCCTCATTGGGTTTGTTCCGTCTTACCCATTTACCTTTGCACCCCGGTTTCTTCCTTGCCTGTGAGGGATCCTCTGCCCACAGCATTTTGGCTGTCCCTCGTATGCCCTCTTCCACGGCACATTCCAGGAGATCGCATATTTGGGTCTCTCTGCTTCGAACTGTCTACCCTTGTCTCTCTGCCAAGAGCTTCTTGCCCTCTCTCCGCTCCCGTTCCCGTTCCGTGGACGTCTGAAAACCTTTCTTTTTGCCAGTGCTGTCATTGATGCAAGTTGAGAGCGCCGCTGATCAGAGTGGCGCTATATAGGCCTAAGTATTCGGTTACAATTACACAGATTTTAACCAGGACTATAGACGAGGGTACACGCAGGTATACAGCGTGTAGGCCTACTGACCTCTAGGCACCGCATACTCACCTCACAAAATATTATTTTAGTATAGGGGGCCTATACTCACCTCTGGAGAGCGTGTTCTCACCTCCAGAACGTACTTTGACATAATATTTGTAATACTGTAGAGTGTAGACAATAACATAAACAAACTTTCAGTTTGACATTTAGGACATAATTGTTTATGTTTGTTTGACCTAGCGAATTGCAAAACAACTTTAAAATTTACATAGCTCTAAACGGTTTGTAGCATTCCTTTTGCATATATTTATGTATCATACTTTTGGATTTTGCAGCCCCTTTTCAGAATTTCTATTTCCTGTTTAATTTACGTGAGGACGCCGACGCGAAATATCGAAAGTTTAGAAGTTATTATTAAAAATATATTTTCAGTCAAAAAAAAATTAATTATTGCTTAAACATAACAATGCCTCCTCCTCCTCCGTCCAAAAATGAAACAATGTAATTTCTTTTTGGGCTTTTGAGGCCAAATTGCCTAAAATGCGATTGCTTTGTATTGTTTGTTTTCATATCTGAACGTCACTGCCATTGGATGCAAAAACATTAATCTTTCAATATGGGGGCCTAATATCTTTAGCCAGTGCTTTTTTTTCTAGAAAAAAAGGTTCCGGAACGGAACAATAGGTGCCGGAACGCAACAATTATGGGCTGGCTAAAATCACGAGAAAAACGGGATTGGGGGTGGGGAGGGGTTTCAATAAACACTGAAAACAGTTCAAAAACACTGAAATTGAATTAAAATAACTAAATTATTGTTTTAATTATTAAAATAAATAAATTATTTTTTAGTAGCTGAAAAAGGTGCCGGAACGCCGTACCGGCGCGTTCCGGCTGAAAAAAAGCCCTGTCTTTAGCATAGTTGATGCATCAGAAATTGAGGAATTCCGTCATTTTCATAGCTTAAACGCTCACCAAATCATTTCCATATTTCAAAACATTTTCTTGCACAGCCCCCCTTCCTAAACCTATCCCCCTCAGTGTTTCGGAAAACTAACCGATAGCGTGTACTCACCTCTAATTTTACCACTACAGCCCTGATTTTAACAACATTCTTATATAAATAGGCCTACATCTAGGAAAGGAATGGTTTTCAAACAATTACGGAAATAGGCATAGAAGGCCAAGAAGCTCAAGTCACAGGTTGCAAGGTACTTATTCCAGAAATTAGTTGGACCGACCACATCAAGACTTCTATGCTGAGACGCAGAAGTTAGGCCTATGATCTGCCCCTTCCGTGAGAGTTTGAGGGGCCGGAGTGTACCTCGAAGCACTCTTGCCATAAAGATGTAATAATAAGATACAGTCTTCTTGTTCCGTGTAAGATAAAGTCGACGTCAACGGCCCTGGCTGCTATACGACGTCATTAAAGAGTTAGTATTACATTGCCCTCCTTAGACACCTTTAAACTATTCTTGATAATCGCTACATATTAAAAATTGCGTTAAATCGCTATTATCAGTTTCCTTCTCTCGTGTGTAAGGTCACGGTCGTTGGAAATCAGTAATAAATATTGTTGATTTAAGACACCTTTAAAATGAGCATTACCAACTATTTAAGAACGTCTTATGGCGGCCAGTATTGCTTGCTTCCCTTTGCTGACATCTTCATCTTATCGAAACTCGGAAACCGCGATTAAACACTAAGCTAAGTAGGCCCTATTCAGTGAAAGAAGTCGGTAGCTTAGCGACTGACTTCGACTTGAGGGCTTCGTGAATGTTCCGTGGACTAATCCAACTTCCAAATTTGCATCAAACACTTACGGAACACTAAACGACGGTTGCCGAATGAGCGCCAGATGTCATGCTTTCCCACGTGCGATCAGCCATCTAATAACTAACCGAGATCATCAAATCTGAGAGCTTCTCTAATGCCGCTACCCATGTGCCTAAATACTCAAAAAGATTAAACGCAGACTCTTTCTCAAACTGTACTTGAAGTGGTAAGTTAATTTCAGGTAGGGCCTACTAGAGTGAAATCGTGTGTAGTTGACTTGAGCTAATCTATCAAAAATTCAAGCTACGAGCACATATATATATAGGACTACTGAAAACTGAAGAGAAGTCAACTGCACATTATGGTCCTTTGTTCAAGCCACTTTCCAAGGAGTCCGGTAAAAAGCCAAGAACGGATTCCGAGAACACTAGGAAACAGCTTACGAGGAAATGAGTCAAGGAGAAGATGAGTTTTTTGTTGGGATCTGAAGGTCAGAACAGACTGCGTGGCAATTTTTGTTGGAAGAGAGTTCCAGAGTCTATAGGGCCAGCAACAGAAAAGGCGCGTCTTCCACGGAATATTCAGATTGAGATTATGTTACTTCTATGTGAATTTACTTGAGATGATGTCACTTTAGATGAAATTACTTGAGATGATGTTATTTGAGGTGATGTTACTTTAGATGAATTTACTTGAGATGATGTCGCTTCAGATGATGTTACTTTAGATGACGTCACTTCAGATGATGTTGCTTGAGGTGGTGTTACTTAACTGCGTCTTAGATGAAGTGTCGTGGCAAAAAGCCAAGTGGCCAGAGAATCCATTTCGCATACATGCAGGCTTCAGTGTGTCCAACATATGCATAGGGCTAAGCTAGATTAAATACATATCATCACCTAACTGCATAAGTTAGCTCAATTTATTAACAGATTTTTACCTATAGCCTAAAGATATGTTGGCTAATACGCAATACGCATGCATTCTAAATGGATGTGTTGACCTAAATGCTTAATCGTTATCGTAATCGTTATCGTAATCGAACATTTATGAAGCGCCATTCAACGATTCAGAGACGCTCCCGTTGGGTGCGAATAAATTATCCATATTTTTTGTTGCGGTCATGTGTCAAGTATCGACAAGGCACTGAGTCTTAGAGCATGGTCCAAGTGGCCAGAGCGAATTCATTTCGCATGCATGCAGGCTACAATGCATAATATACACGGTGGTTCAATAAAAAGTAAGCCAAACTTTTTATTTCATATAAGTACTTCTGACATGAAAACAGTATATAATATTTTTGTGAAAAAACTCTCAGTAGTATGGTTTGATTATTTAATTAAAGAAGATGTTCAAAATGTGCTCCTTCTGCTTGCACCCAAGCCTAGAGGCGCTGGCGCCATTGGGCAACAGCATAGTCGATTATCCTCTGATCCAGACCATCCCACACTTCCAGCAAGCGCTGCTTCAGATCGCTGACATCATGGATTGCCTTCTGAGGCTAGATTTCTGATAACAGGTAGAAGATGTTGTGACAGCAGAACATCGCGATAATAGGCTCCGTTAATTTTTACTCCAGGATCAATGAAGACCAAATGGGAACGACCAAGCGTCGAAACCGCAACGGACACCATAAGAGACTTGCTGAAATGGGTACGCGTATATAGGCAACAGTCTGTTTACAGTAACCTGCCTTTTTTAGTACGAAGTAAAAACCGGAAGTCATTAAAATAAAAAAGTAAGTATATGCATATTTTATTTAGAAAATATTATTAATAAAATATAGTTCAAGTTATAATAAATTTGTCTATAAAGTTTGGCTTACTTTTCATTGAACCACCGTGTATATATATTGACCTACAAAGACATGCTGTTCTACATGCATGTGCTGACCTGTTTGCACAATCTAGGCTATGTACCAAATAACTTTACTAGCGTGTAACCTTAGTGGAGTAAATGTTTAATTGCCGGTTCTCGAGTTGTATCTTCCTTTGTGGAGTTTGTGCAGGCGTCTTCTCGGAGAGTCTGTCTTTTGACGTTTGGTTTTGTCTCGTATGTGTGAGTATCGTTTCAATTATGTACATAGTGTAAATATACGTTTTATCAAAATTGCGAAAGTCTTCGTTTTTCATGTCATTTCTCGTATCATTCTAACTCACATTTCACCTCTACACTAACAAGCTAACATATGGGGGCTCGTCCTTAAGAAATTTACCGTTTTCAGTTTTGTAAAATTGGAATTGCGTATTTGACGGTCTAACATTTGAGGTCGTCCGAAGCTATTTGAAATTTTGAAAGTAGAATTTTGAAATTGAATTTGAGTGTGGAGTTTATAGTATGGAATTTGTGAATTTTGAATAGAAGAATTTCGAATTGTGATAGTCGGTTTTGAAATTTTTATAGTCCGTATTGAAATTTCGAAAGTGCGGAAAGTTGAATTTGATACTCCGTTTTGAAATTTTTAAGGTTGGGCTTTTGTCATAAATTCTTGCTTTGAAATTGTGGACTTGCGTAAACTTGAATTGAGTGGCATAAGTTCTAAAATGGAAAATTCGCTACCGTTTAAGCCTTTGGAATGTGCAGATATTTTCGATATGTCTGTCGAAGAGATGAGGGAAAGATTAAGTAGTTTAGGACTAGGAATAAAAACTTGGAATGAGATAGAGCTGCAGAAAATGGTCTGGGTAGCTCTTGACGAGTTAAACAGGAAAAATTTTGAAATTTGGGAACAGAAGGTTGACGAAGAACGAGTTCGAATTCATGAGCAGAAAATGAAAGAGTATGAAATGGATATAGCACGTCTGAGAGCGACTATGAGTGTAGAATTTGTCACGGGCGTAGATATGTCTGTACAAGTGAAGGAAGGGCCGACTAAAATGGTCGACGCTGGCTACTTGTCATTCTGTTCGTCTGGCTATGTGTATACGCCCACTGGACTTTCTCGCAGTATTGTTGTGTTAAGAGATGCTGGTTCTTGGCAAAGCTTGGCTAGCAAGGAATTAGTGCATGCTAATGAGTTCTGTGACACCGGTGAGGTACGACTTGTTAGGGGTATTTCGGGCATCACGCTTCGGGTTCCTTTGGTTGAAATTCGAGTTGAGTCTAAATTTGCTAACGGCACTATCTTATGTGGGTTGGTAGACCATTTGCCACCTGGCATTCACGTTCTGATTGGTAGAGACTTGGATAGTCCACAAGATGAGATAAATGTGGGAGTGACGACGTGCGCTCAAGTTAAAATGACCGATTCTGGCTCTTTACCTGTGTCGCATACTCGATCTGTAGAGGATAAGCCTGATGATATAAATGTGCAGTTAGACGATAAACTAATTCAAGGTGTGTCGCTAAATATTTCGGATAGTTTGTACATCGAGTCTGTGGGAATTAATGACTGTGACGATACGGGACTGAATGAAGGTGATTTATCGAGTTTGTTCACTGAAACGGATGAGGTTAATGTGTGCAGATATTCTGGCTGTGTTGAATTTATAAATGTGTTTTCTAATACTCCTGAGTTCTTTGGTGAGCCAAGGGCAAACACTTCGGATGTTGATGAAGGTGTGTCGTCGCACGATTTGGTTCGGTTGTTTGACGAAGACAACGAGGATGATGTTGCGCCAGTTGACTTACTTTGTTTCTGTCAAGATGAGTATGTATTGTCAACTTTATTTGCGAATGATGAGTCGAGTGAGATAGTGGTCGATGAACTGAATGACTGTGAATGGTTCAACGGTATTTTGAGCGAGTCTCTTGATGTTATTTCGAAGGATTTATATGTTGACTCGACTGTGCACAGTGATGATAGTTTCGTTCATAGTTTGAATGAGGTGAATGAGAATGTGTCGATGCCTCGTGGTTTTGTTCCGGATAAACAGATTCTGACAGTACCTTTGATTCCGAATGATTTAATTTGTGAATGTAAGACTGATGTAATGGATTGGAGCTTGGCAGGAAAGACTTTGCCTGTAGTTGATACTTCTGTTTCACAGAATGTTGTGTTGTGTCCAGATTTGCATGTGACTAGAGAGGTTTGTTTTATGAGCGAAAGCTTTGAGTTGTCCGTGACTTTGACTTGTGGTACTATGGTTTTGGTGAATGACTCACTTCATGCGAATTGGCTTTGTTGTTGCCTTTCGTTTAGTTGGACTGTATTCCAAGGCAGTGGCATATCTTGTACAATGATGTCTGTTTGCCAGTGGTTTTCTGTTTACATTGATCGTAGATATTTGTGCTCTTCATTTCGAGTGTTTGGGAAGCAAGGTGTTTTGTGCGTTGATGCGCTTGATCATAGGCGTAGACTCTGGGGGGTCAGCCGGGGCACGTGCCCCCCAATAATTGAGGAGCCGGGGCAATGCCCCCAAAAATCGAGAGGAGAATTTCTTCAAATATTAAAATATTATGTTTCAATACAGACAAATTTCTTCAGAAACAGAAAAACAGAGACACAAAACGGAAATACTATCAGAAATTCATAATGGAAACAAAGATTTATTTTTATCTTCAATATCTTCAATATGAAACAAATTTACATGTAAACAAAACACCCATTTAATACGCATTAACGTAACACCGGAAGCCAGACCAGAGGTGAAAAAAGCTTTTTCGGATTTTGTTTCAAACAACAAAGAGATAACCACAAAATTTGTTTTTGTTTAAAAAAATAAATTTCTTATTTTTGTAGAAGTTATTTTAATGGCATTGATTAAATGATTTTTAATTTTCGGAAATCGCAACTGAATTAAACTGAGTTGGAGCTCTTGTTCATGCCATTTTTCATGATGTTTATGATCCGAAATCATAAAAACTTGAAAACAACCAAAACAACAAAAACCATAAAAACCAAAAAACTGAAAAAACAACAAACAACTTTTCATCTTGAAACAACTTTTTTTGCACCTCTGGTCCAGACCCCATGCGCCACCAATATTTTGCCCCACCAATATTTTGGACAAGTTTACGCCGGTGCGCTTGATCGTTCAGAACCAGTGATTGATTCTCTTGTGACCCGTTGTACTGATTCTAATGCTGTTGCAAGAGTTTATTTACAGAGATGTTCTGTTTTGGATCGTGTTGGTGGATGTCGACGGAGCAACGACTGCGAATGTCGAAACGATCTTCTGCTTCTTCGACCAAGTTCGTGGCAATGGTGGTCCTGCTGACGACACTGTGCTACTACGTTGGTGATGCCTAGCTGTCGGACGATGATGTTTCTTCGACTGTGCTGCACAATGGCGTGCCTTGTCACTTCGCATGCGTGTCACGACCGAGGAAGGTAGTGGTCAATACGGACTACGCTTTCCGACGGTTACTTGGACCGTTGGTCTCTTCACTTGCCTACGTCGGTGTTGGGCAATCGCGTTCGATTCTAGGAATTGGACTTTGCTCTTCGAAGGAGATTTCTTCACGTCGCTCAGGATCTTTGGAATCAGTCTTCCATTTTTCCGGTTTTTCTTCTGGAGAGATATTTTCGGTAGTTTCTTTGCAGGAGGTTTTGTGCTTTTGGATCGGATGTTTTCTTTTGCGATGGAGTCTTGAACTCCAACAATACTCATTGAATATGTGTTACCAGACATTTTAAGTCGCTCCTCAATTTAAATGTACAGACTTTTCATAGACTTTTACGGATTGTCCGTCTATTTCATTAAGCCTTCAAATATGATTTTTTGTGTGTGTGTGTTGTAATCGTTTTCTAGTGGACTGTTATGTTGTTGAACTTTAGAGATAGTTTCGATTCATGTACATTTGTAGTTTTTGCATGGTCGGAAACACTCTTAATGTTTCCTCTTTTTCGTTGTCGGGGGGTCTGTTGGGAGTAGCCTTCAGCTATCCCGCCATCATCCTCACGTGCACTTACTAACCTTAGTTAAGACGCACCTCGTTTGAAGCTAAAAGTAGGATGGTCTCGTTGGCTATATATATAGCAGTGTTCTTGTGTCGACGAGGAGACCGGTTTTAGTTAAGTAAGGCGTAAGACGTGCACTGGTTGTGTCACGCATTGTAAGTACCCTTTTGTGGTCGTTTTCAGAGAGTGTACCCTACGTGGTCGCTACTCCTGTTTAATTGCCGGTTCTCGAGTTGTATCTTCCTTTGTGGAGTTTGTGCAGGCGTCTTCTCGGAGAGTCTGTCTTTTGACGTTTGGTTTTGTCTCGTATGTGTGAGTATCGTTTCAATTATGTACATAGTGTAAATATACGTTTTATCAATATTGCGAAAGTCTTCGTTTTTCTTGTCATTTCTCGTATCATTCTAACTCACATTTCACCTCTAGACTAACAAGCTAACAATATACATACAATCACACATATATGAATACCTTTACACGTACAATCATGCAGACATACATTTACATACACATACATACATACAAGCATAGGCTACATACATGCTTGGTTTTGATTCACTATCGGCTGATGCCTTGTGCATCAGATACCGGCGCAATAGAAGTTACTAATTAGCACGCAAAAATATACATGAAAGTTGTGATTGACAGACAGGCAGAGAGACATACAGACAGACAGAGAACCTGCCTCATGTCTAAGGTTGCAAAAAATCAGTTTATGTTAATTTAGACTAAAACTACGTGAGATGTCCTGCCATCTGGCGAATTGTAAACAGTCAGTGTTGAGTTAACACTTTGAAGCCAGTTTCACGCCATCTATCGAATAGAACGAGAATCTTCATGGATTACTCTGGTGAGCCATCTATCGAATAGAACGAGAATCTTCATGGATAACTCTGGTGCGCCATCTATCGAATGGACTGAATATCCACAGGCATTTCCGCTTCATAGTGATCTCAAGCAGTCTAAGAAGAAGAAGAAGAGCAGTTCCTTAAGCTAGCCCTGAGGCAGCCATCGGTATGAAGTGTTAGCGACTTCATTTTCTTAGCCTCGGCATATGAGGGCGGGTGGCCAGTCGTCTCCCTCGCCGTCTCATCTTCCCACTGACAGTGCCAGTGTACTCATCATAGCTGAGTTGGCTAGGGGGTGCAGTGGAACAGAAATCTCGAACCAAATTTCTGCCCTGGCGGGGATTTGAACCCCCGACCTCTCGATTGACAGTCCAACGCGCTAACCACTAGACTACCGAGAACCCGGGCAGAAATTTGGTTCGAGATTTCTGTTCCACTTGCACCCCCTAGCCAACTCAGCTATGATGAGTACACTGACCGTACACTGTCAGTGGGAAGATGAGACGGGGAGGGAGAGGACTGGCCACCCGCCCTCATATGCCAAGGCTAAGAAAATGAAGTCGCTAACATTTAATACCTATGGCTGCCTCAGGGCTAGCGTAAGGGACTGCTCTTCTTCTTCAAGCAGTCTAAACCGACTACAAATAATTGCTATAAGCCTAATAATCGTAGACTGATTTCTATTTCTAGTAAAGTCCGTTTATTCAGATTTTTTTTTATTTTTTTTTCAATTTCCCACTCTTTTAAGACTTGTGTAGTTGAAAGTTTCTTGAAACCAAATATTATAAAGAAGTATGAGAAATCTTGTTGCAGTGTTAACGACACGATTCACCCTCAAGGCTTGATCCCACATAGCCTTTCCCTGGATTGTACTGTGTATGACAGAGTGTACAATTAAGGGTTCGTACGTATGCACACACACACATTGTTAGGGCCTAATATTAGAATTTCCAAATTACTCTTTCAATGAAATACTACAAAAGTATGTAGGCCTAATGTAACATTAAACTGCCACCGTGTCAGCCTGTGACAGGTTTTTCAGCTTCCTGATGACAAGAAGTAATCAAACCTTGGACCCTCGATAAGAAAGCATTCAACAGCATAAATGGACCGTTAAATGCACAAATTATTATCAGCTCTACTTCTGTTATAATATCTGTATTAGGGCCTACGGGCTGATAACGGACAACATGAGAACGTCTAGAACAGCGTATCAGGAACAAAATGATCATCCGATGAATAAAGAAGAGCACAAAACGGTAGGATTTTTGGGTAAAACTGCACTTTAGGCACTTTAATTAATTAATTGTGATGATTGATGAAAATTTAACTGCAACCAGAAGCTGGATGATCGATGAACATATTACACAATAAAATTGAAACTGGATGAGCGATGAAAATATATCGTTTTAGTGCCGATATTATTGCCGTGGATGAGCGATGAAAACATTCCATATTAAAAATGAAACTATATAGTAGGGTGGTCCTTATTTTTGAAAGTCTGATTTCACAATGAGGCACCCTGTGCTTTTGTTTCTACTGATGAAGAAAAAATTCAGAAAAAATTTGAAGAGGATCTGACAATATTTAGAGGTTGCTACCAGATGCTAAAGTTTAAGCCTATGCCACGAGGAATTCATTTAGACTAGCCATTGCAATTTTCTTAATTGAACTGATGTTAGCAGGTGAGAAAATTGCAAAGTGACATACAGTTGTGTGTGTAATTCATTATTGAACACTATAAATGACTTCTAGCAATTAGTGTACCCTAATAGTACTCATGTTTATTTATTTATTTATTTATTTATTTATTTATTTATTTATTTATTTGATAAACAAACGTAGAAATAAATTATTTATTTTTTCAAACTCAGTGGTCTTTTAGTGTTTTTCTTTGACTAACAAAGTAAGCAGTATACTTTTTAAGAAACCCAATATAAAACAAAATGGTTGCCAAATGCATTATGGAAAAGATGTCAATAAGTAAGCAAGCAGTAAGTAGTTATTTATCATATTACAGTTATATCATTGTGTTGGAGCATAGGCTGGACAAGGATATGTTGTGGCGTGCATGTCGCCATCACATACTAAAAAAAAAATTTTGGAGGCAGTGGTCATGCTTTCTCTTGGTCCATCCCAAGGTCCAGACATAATGATTATCAGAGATTCCAGAGAAACTGGCGACTTATAGACCGATCAAAATAGAACACAGTGACATCCGATGAGTTTTTACAAGAAGCAATTTCCTGTCACAAACTTTTGGAGCTGACCATCACTTTCTTCGGCGGCGTTTATTCCAGGGGCATATCATTCAGAGCACCAGCTGGGCTGCATAGAACAAAGTGGATGGCCAAGAGTATTTATAGTCTTAAGATTTGGATGTTCAAGAGACAGTTCAAGTTGACAAGAAGAGAAGAAAAGGGGATAGCTGACATCTGCTTGTTCACAGTAATGCCGTATGTCAAAGTCTGGTTTCAAGCATCATATGCACCATTGGCTCCTCGAATAGACCTGGAGCTCTTGAAGGACATTGACAGATTGATAAACAAGGAGAAAAATTGTGCAGATGCAGAGGTTGCAATGAAGACATTTCCGGGTCACTTCTGGTATCTGTCGGAGGAATTGGAGACTTTTGCGTTCTTCAATGATGGGGTCTCCATTGATTTATCAAGCGCCATATGGCTGCTCCTCTGGACAAAACTGGCATCGAACATCCACTAAAGAGAATACCAGGTAACCTCTGATCAGCTGGAAGCAACTGGAAAATTTTATCACGGAAAACACTAGAAGATTCTTCAGCATTACATGCATTCCAGCAAGTTTCATCCAACAAGATGTTGATACTTGGCCAAACGATGAAAACTACAAGTTAGCCAAGGCCACTGCCACCTCAGTAAGAGATGTGAAATACATAGCAGAGCGTGGAGTGGCACTCATGGACGAGTATAACAAGCTTCAAACAAATAATGAGGATCATAAGCAGTTTCTGGAATATCGTCACAGATATCCAGGCAGGAACAAAGACACTGATTCATTAATACATTAAGTAGTAACTGGAACTAAACATTTTAATGTTCACTTGTGTGTCTTGACCCAAATAGTAAATACTACCGTCCACCACTGCCCACCAGAATTTGTTTTGAATTTGTGCATAAGAATAGTAGGCCTATACAATATTCTATGTATTGTGTGCGTTTTTACAATATATTTGATATAATTATGTTATGTCCGGTAGCAACCTCTAAAACTCATAAAATCTCCACAAACTTTTCAGTATTATTATTTTTGTACCTAAAACTAAAAGTTCGGAGGGTGCCTCGTTTAAAATTCCCCCCAATTTTTTTTTACATGGAGCTAAGAACCACCCTACTATATAGGCCTAAGTTATAAGAAATTGGATGAGCGATGAAAATATAGCGATGAAAATATTGACCAAAGAATAATGCAAAGGATACTAATGAAAAATAATTTATGTACCTAAACTGCAGTTTAACCGATTTTTGATACAATCAATTCCCATTAAAGGCCAGTATTGTGTTCTTGTAGGCTATAACTGAGTTTATTGTATCTGAGAAAATATACCTCATACTGTGATATTTCTATCCAATGCTTAGAAATTTAACGGAAGCAATGTTGCAATCTTCAGACATTGATTATCGTAACCTATAAACATAATCGGGCCACAGATATACCCAGGGCCATTTTAAGGTCGTCGTAGGCCCTAGGCACTCTTGCATTCGTATACCCTAACTCATTGCCAACTCTGCATTACAGCTAAAAGCATTCGCATTATTTCTTGACGTCATGATTAATCATGATTCACGAACGCACTAACTTTTGATTTTAAAGCTCAATCTACTGTTTGTTTCATGAACCATTCAATGTCTGATTTTCAGACTATCGTAGGCCCTGAAAGTTTTGTAAGCCTTAGGCACAGTGCCTAAGACGGCCCTGGATATACCTATAACGTAACTATACTGTCAAACGGTCGTAATGCAGGTAAATGCACCATGTCAGATGCGTCACAAGGCAAGAGGATTAGGCCTATGGGTCAGAGCATCTGTATCCTCCGAAGCACTACTGTTCAATAGCAATAATATACAGGAAACAATTTATATGGTAAACAGTAGTGCATTGTTGAAATCTGTTAAGCTGTATTAACTTTCCTAAAAGTTTTCTTTACAAGATTAGTTGCAATTTAGTTTCACTGTTTCTTAAGCTTCGTAAGAAAAAGGATAATGATCCTACACCCATTACTATGTTAAGATTTGATTTTCGTTGTCATTATTCCCGATTTGGCAAATGTAATTGTGAAAGTGTAATTGTGTAACATAACCGCACATGACAACATTTTTGCAGAGTCCAGTTGAGAAATGGTTCACGCTGATGTTATAGAGAAAAACAACGACGTTCTCTTAAGATGTACAACTATAAATTTGTATGTGATCGATTTCCTAAGAGCCAAAGACGTCCTCGACGATGCACAAGAATCTGATCTGAAAGCGGAAAGAAGTCACCAAAGGCAACGCATTCTCTTGTTACAATGGCTGAAAGTAGTTTCGTCTGACAGATACGAGTCCTTTCTCCAGGTGATGAGGGACGCTGAGCAGGAACATGTGACAAACCTTTTGACTGGAAGCACTGAAGGTATCATCTTCAACACTAATCGTCAACTAAATTCAATCCCATTCGTTCTCGAGCCATCCATTCCTTCTTATGTTCAGATTGCTCTGCTCGCTATGTTCAGTTTACAGTTTCTTCAGCCACGTCATTGAAAGCTTCTTAATCCAAAACTACTGCCCTGTATCAACCCTGAGAAGCACGGCAAATGCAATAATTTGCTGACATGTACTTCCAAAACACTCACTTATTCGGCTTAGCCCTCGAGTGCTCAATGTATTTTTTGGTACACGAATGCCCAAGAGGGGGGACTGGCCGGACCCCAGTGTTTTCATTGTAATATCTAGAGAAGGGATTGGAATATTGTAAAGAGATTTGGCTTGTTATAATCCAAATTAAAATTTCAATCGATTGATATATGGTATTTCACAATAGCGATACCTGGTGAAACTTTATTTGAACTTTAATACTCGTTTGTATTGTTTTGCAATTTCGGGATTTTTCACAGGAATTCAATTGTACGGATGTAGCTTTGGCCTGAATAACCTTGAATAGGCAGCAGACACTGCAGTAAATCAAACTGTATTACACTCAGCGATAAATTGGTCAACGCTCGTTATTAGGCGTCGTTGGACGGCGAATTATTCGCCGTCCAACGATGCCTAATAACGTGCGTTGACCAATTTATTTCTGGGCTGTTAAACTAAGTGCCAGTATGACCATCAGCCGCATATCTTGCCGTGTCCTTTGGTATATATGCTATGGTTGTGGGGTACAGGGTGGGAGAATACTCATGCAAGATAATCATACACAGCCAAATTGATGGCTTTAAGATGTCCTGAACCCATTTTTACAACTTCTTAGCCACTCTAGAGTTATCCGTTGAAAAGCGGGTCTGGGGTCCGGTACCGGACCCCCTTGGGCACTCGAGGGTTAAACTGTCTCTAAAATTCAATATTTGACATCTTTCTAGCATCACTGGGCATATTGGCTTTTCTGAAAAAAAAACTTCAATTTATGTTGAAGAATACAACTCCTCCCATCACTTATAGATGCGCTTAGAAGATGCTATGAACAGTGTTGGGGTAAATTGTCAGGTTGACTATTTAAATAGAATAGTAAATTGTCCCTGTAAAAAACTATTTAAATAGTATTTAAAATAGTCAATAGCTGCAGACTATTGCAAATACCACTTGACTATTTAAAAACTATTTAGCCATTATCAGTGACAGTTACATATAGACCTAAATATTGAGAAAATTTGGAAATTTTCTAATGTAGTAGGCCTAACGTTCCGATAGTAGTTCTTGTTAACTTTGAGTAACAGCAAACGTTCAAGTACCACATCATTGTCCACATGACAATTCAAAAACTAGCTATTAATTATCAGTGTCAGTTACATATAACTATTAAGAAAGCTTGACATTTTCTAATGTAATGACGTTCCGTTAGTACCGTAGTTCTTGTTAATGTTGAGACTGGTGGTTGACTATTTAAATTTTAATAAATAGTAAGTAGTCGCATACTATTTAAATACTATTTCAATACTATTTCAATAGGACCTTTTTCGTGACAAGTTTAAATAGTGGCATCAATAGTCATAAACTATTTAAATACTATTTAAATAGTATTTACTATTTAAATAGTACCAAACACTAGCTATGAACATGATCATTTACATGGAATTAGAAGATGAACAACAGAACGAGTGTATGAGTTACAAGCGAATGAAACAATTGTTGTGGAATTTCCATCAAGGGAAAAATTAGGGGAAATATATATATATATCTTCTAATATTTCACTTTATATATATATATATATATATATATATATATATATATATATATATATATACAGGACCGCGGGATGAGAAGCGCGGTCCTGCGTAGTTTTAATGGCTTAATATCAATGGACCTTCATTTTCTTACTTTTGTATGTAGAGGACCACTTACCCTTATCGGATTCAAGATACGTGCGTTTAATGAAAATCCGGCATACAATGGCGATGGTGACACAGATTGACATAGAACTAATAGCAGAGCTAAGAATTTCGAAGACAATAAGCATGACAGATGCCGAGGAAATTAGAGCAGAGACTGTTGATTATGCAAAGATTTCCAAATTGATTAGTGCAATTATGAGACGAAGCAACTACTCTTACAAGAGTTTTCAAGAGGGACTCAGAAAAACTCTCCAAACGGCGGCGGCTGAATTTCTTAACGAAGGTAAGTTAATTGATATTATGTAAGCCACTACATATTCTTGATCGATCACAACAAATGCCAAAAATCAGGACGCAGTTGCCACATTACAGAAAGAAACACTCTGGCACACAAAATGTCTTCCAGGAACTGAGTAGTCAATTAGTTGCTTTAATTCTAAAAGCATATTTGGTACTAAATCTCTTACAGTCAACCTATATCTATTCCGATTTGTATAGAGACACAATGTTGAAGATAAACTGCCTGTTGCATTTATCCTTATCCCAGGCATTTATTTAATATTTTTGGCCTCTGTATACTATTAACTACAAGAAGCAGTCACAAACTACAGGTAACCCATTTAAATCTTCGACTAAGACAATGCATGGCTAACGAAACCAGGCAAAGCGTAACACTGCATGTCACATAACACGCATCGTATGTTATAGGCGAGATGCCAGCGGTGCATATCAACAACAACCGACCTGATTTGGATGAACCATTATCTCGCGCTTTTAACGATGTCATAAGGAACAAGACAACAGATGACAAAAACATCAGGAAACTGCTGACGGAGTTGAACGAACTCGGTTTAAATCTAGTGACGGCCGTCCCCGGGGAAAGCATTGTTATCTTTGTATACTGTAAAACAGTTCAAAGTGCGGTTAAATTTACGCGACTTTTCAACTCTGGACGCCTGCAGCATATCTTAGAAAGCAGTTTGAATCGACTACTTCTAACAATCGAACCACATAACACGAAAGAACTTGAGTCGCGTATAAGTCTGGAAGATGAAGAAGTCGCCACTCTTGAAGATTTCACAGGAATCGAAGGTAATAAAAAATATTCCAAATGCACTGCCATTGTGGTTTGCAATAACAATTATTATGTCGTGAAAGATGGTCTATTTGAGACAAGGCCAACAGAGTCGTGTATTTTTCCTTGGAAATTCAGTTGAGCGCCATTTTACCAGGATCAAATGCTAAACTCTCGTGTCTTTCTGCAAATGTGTAATATTACGATAGGCGTATTTATGTGTTTTACTAGCATTGATCAATCGTTGCTTGTATTTGTGGATAGGTTGGATGACTGAAAACCTTTACAGACCAAAACTTGTCGGCCAAAAATTTTCATGCAATGCAACGACACAAACAGGTGAACAGTCATTCACGAGGATAATGATGCTCTGTCTCTTGATTAGCCAGATAATCTTACGTTAATTATCAACATTGCTGGGATATGAGATTGGAGTACATGGCTAATAATATCGCACTTTGATAATGCCAAGAGTTCGAAACACTTTGTAACAACGATAACTTATAACACCGGTTCGAATGGAATTATTTTAAGGAAGCTGCTTCGGAATTGTCTTTGTGTTTTGCGGACGTAACCATTAAGCACGCAACATCCAATCATGCAACTGCAGCAAATATGGAAGTAAAACTATTTATAGATAGTATTTGTATTATCATTGAATGACATGAAAATATCCACCTGCAGTGCACTATCAACAAATTTCTTAAACAAAAGGAACTAACATCACATTGTTAGGCTGCATAGCATTCAATTTCATCTGTGTATGTTTCAGTCACGAAGGTCGATAGGAAAGCCTATATATTTCTAGTTAAAGTCACTGACGTCACTTTTCGAATTAACAGTAGGCCTAACAGTTAACAACAAATACATTTTTCGTAAGTTCAGCTTATATGTACCGGGATGGGTGACACCATGACTTACTGCACTGGGTGACACCAACCCTAGTGACGCCGCTGGTTAAAGTTCATAATAGATCCGCTTTTTACTTGCAATTGAAAACTAAAACTGGTCTAGTAATGGTAAGCGAAATTTATTCAGAACTTCCGCGACCCTATTTTAAACAAGGACAGACCTATATAAATTGCATTAACAAACATGGGTAAAATCATGGACAGAAAGTAACCCGACAATAAGGGTAACGCTATAGAAGTATTCGGATAAGATTAGAACAGACAAGGTGAATGATTTTTTAATTCTCATAAATCGTCCCATTTGCTCTGTAGTATACTCTAATTTATTTTCGACCAATTTGACTCCTGTGCTCATATCAGACAATTAGTCCAACTTTCTGATTAAGTTAGGAAAAAAATAACACACCCTGTTGGTTCTCGTTATCGATACATGCAGGCAGGGCTGTAGTCGAGGGTATACGCGGGTATACAGCGTGTACTCACCTCTAGAGACCGTATATAGGCTACTCACCTCACAAAATATTTGTACTCACCTCTAATTTATTTCGGAAAACTAACTAGTAACGTGTACTCAGCTTTAATTTTAGCACTACAGCCCTGCATGCAGGTACGTATAAGTAAGCTTCTATAATTCATGTTGCTCACACGCTAAAAATAAGTTTCTCATTTTCTCAAAATAAATGTTTCGATCCTAGACGACCTTCTGTCATTTAAGTCCATATAAGGCAAACTAATATAAAGTGTAAATAATGGCTTTAAGACATCTTGAAAAGCGAAATGTAGATGCTTTAATGCATGCAGTGTTGGAAATCTGCTGTTCCATTTAATATCACCACGTAGAACATATATGCAAGTTAACCTATGTTGATTTTTACTGTAAATAGGCCCCTAATTGCTTGCAGAAAAAACCAAATAGGCCTAAAGATAATTTTGCATAAATTTCAGAATATTTGGAAACAACTTACAAGTCTGAAACGAAATTATCCCCTCTGGAAGACACGGAGTTAGAAAAACCGCTCATTCTTTCGCCACCCGTTTTCGAAGACATGTATTTGGATCTTTCAGGTAAATCTAGAACGCTTTAAAGATTAAACATTGCTTTGGCAATCAAATTTACGAGTTCAATTTTAAAATGATCTGATCCTGAATATACCTGCTTAGACATATTGGATTTTATAAAAGAAATTCAATATCTCGGAAAGATTTTCTTAAAAGAGACAAATCTCGTTTACTGCTTCTTAATGCATTTGAAGACTGGCAGTTGTCTGTCAATGGTCATTTTTTTTATCTAGAACTTCGGAGGAGAAGACTTGAAGTAAGAACACATGAAGTACATGGAGGGAGTGCATTGCTGTGTTTGAGTAAAACCGTGGAAAGAACGTCACCCGACATTAAAGGTAACGCTGTAGAAGTATTTTGATTAGATTATAACAGACAAAATGATTTTTTTTCAAATAAATGATACTGTTGATACATTTTAATTTACCATAACTTCCATTAAAAACTCTTTTTCTTCTTCTAGAGATTATATCGGACACTTAGTCTATCCCACTGATAAACTTAGGTAAATTTACACGGCCTATGGTTCTCATTTTCGACGTTTCTAGTTACATAGACGTAGGCCTAAGCTTGTATATTTCATGTTCCGTGCATAAGTTATAAAAGTTCTGCATTTGTGTAAAATGTTGGTTCCATAGGTGGTCCTAAACGACCTAGTGTAATATAAGTCTATAATAAGGGAAACTAATTGAAAGAATTCATGATGGTTTGAAAACGTTTGAAAAGTAGATGCAAAGTGCAGATACTTTGATGCATACCTATCGCTAGTAGGCCTATGTTATCCCATTTAATATCCACCAAGTAGAACTACATGTATATGAAAGTTAACCTATGTTGATTTTCACTGTAAATGACTGTTTGAAAACCGCACAATACCAAATACAGATAATTTTTCAGAATTTTCAGAACACATGGAAACATCTTATAAGTCGAAAAATATACTGCCCGTTCTTCCGCCGCTAAGAATGACACCATCCCCTATGGAAGACACGGAGTTAGAGCTTCCAGGTAAAACGTTGAAGTTTACGATTTGAAGGTCTTGACGCTCTTGCTTTGGCCACTAACATAATTATGTAAATGCGCGTCTAACTCCGTCTTTTTCTGATGCACATCTAAAGTAAATGACTTTAGAGGACGCTGCCCGCTCACGAGAGACTGCGATGGTTGTTTTTAGGCGAATATGTTGTGCTTGATACTGAGGGCTGAGGTGACGATGTTGTACTCGATGGAATGTGAAGGAAATCCATATTTTCCTCCAGAGGAATGCAGCGATTCCAGGGCTTTGCTCGACTGAGATCGCCGAACCGACACACAGAGACAGTTGTCATTGCAATGAATCAAGGAGCCCAGACTATAGCCCTGCGTAGACTTGATGGTGTCGACGGCAGCGCGCCGGTCATTTTGGGGCGACGCGCCGACCAAAAAAAATTCTGCGGCGACGGCGCCCACGTAATGTCGGCGACGGCAGCGCCCACGTAATGTCGGCGTCGTCGCTGCGCGGTGCGGTGCGGCGTGCCCTAGTCAGAATACTTGATAAGCATGACTCACTATGAGATTTGAACAGCCGTTTGTCCTGTGACCAGTCAAGACGACCGAGTTCTCTAAAAGAAAAATCCACTCCATGACAATGAAGCTCAACTATACACAAAGGGACTGATTAGACATTTTGCCTTACAAATATAAACATCCTTAATGACTGCACTTCTGTATAGTTATTGGCAAATTGTAATCAGATGAAGCAACATGCATAATTGCATATGCATATTGCATGAATACACTTGCACAAGCACAGACACAAAAAAGGCCTAGGCCTACGCAATAAGTCGCATGGACGATGCTGGATGACAGCAGCCTCCCAGTCAGAGCGGCTGCCGTCAAGACCAGGAGTGAAATCTAAATATACAGCTTATCTTGCATTTAATTATTTTAACCCTTCGTCGGGCGGAAAAAAAACTATACAACTAAGGGCGTGGGGTCAATTTTGACCCCACAGTAGTTATCATGTAATTCGAATAAAATAAGCACTTAGATTGCACGAGAAGGTCATTATTATTATTATTCACTGAAATGTCATTATTTGTTGTACTTCCTCATGATGAGACGTCATAAAATGACGTCATGGCATGACGTTACGTCATGATGTCATGACGCCACATGCAACAAAAGGCTTGTAATACTGTTCTTACCCTAATGTTTAGCGCCCTCAATAAAATATAATGACGCTTCCTCATGACAACACGTCATGACGTGACGTCATGACGTGTTGTCATGACATGGTGTCATGACATGACGTCACGTCATGATGTCATGACGCCAAATACAAGCATAGGCTTGTAATGCTGTTCCTACCCTAATGTTCAACACCCTCAATACAATATAATGACGCTTTCTCATGACATGACGTCATGACATGACGTCATAACATGACGTCATGACATGATGTCACGTCATGATGTCATGACGCCACATACAAACATAGACTTGTAATACTGTTCTTACCTTAATGTATAGGCTAGTGCCCTCAGTACAATGAAATGACGCTAGAATGAACATAGGAGACTGCTAGAAGCTTAGGAAAGTATTTCATCAATCAGCAGAGAGATATGTCTGACAGAAGATTTGACAGTGGACAGTGCACACATTCTTATGACATGCCTTGCACACAGCCGTGGCTTTTTTGTCTGTCTGGGACAAACTTGGCAGCGACCTCATTTCTTTGGAGGTTCCAGAGTGTCGTCTAACAGTCATCCTCTAATCAGCCCATGCTGAGTTGCATCGCTGTTCCTGTAGCTCTTGGCAAAGATCTTTTTCCCAGCTTCTTGATGACGCTGTCTCACTGGAGCTTTGTCCACATTCAATTTCTCATGAAGGACGTAAGCCTGAAGTGCCGGAATATCCAGCAGGTTGCAGAACGGCACTGCCTGCCGAAGGCTGGTTGCGAACTTCGTGCTGAATCATCTGGTCAGCCTAATCAACTACTTTGGTCTTGTTGTAGAAGTTGATGACCTCTGGAAGCTTCCTTGGTGTTTTGATAAAAGTTCCATTTGAGATGTGCATAGTCAACAAGACGATGACCAGTTGTAAGAAAGCAATGACAAGTCGCCGGTCTCATTGAACCCGACAAAGGATGAGTACAATCTCGCGTCCTCAGGGAGAAACAAATTTCTTAGGCAAATCTACTCGATTAGTACGAATAGTACCAACCAAAGTAGATTTCTTTATCTTCAGAACATCTGTAGCTAGGGCCAGCGAGGTGCAACAGTTATCAGTAGGCCTAGTAATGTTGCGACCTCCACATTCAAGAAGGTATATGAGCTCACGTTCAATGTTTCCTCCCAGATCTTTGGTTGAAGCTGCATCAGGGCTCTCTTTGCTGCAATAGGGCCTATATGCTAGCATTGTACACGTACTTCGTTTCAGCATCGCAGCACATCCATAACTTTATGCCGTATTTTGCCGGCTTTGACGAATTTTGTACGGAATTTGCACCGACCTCGATATGGAGCGAGCCTTTCGCCAATTGTCAGGAATGGCCCTGGACCATAGGCGTAATTTGTGGGGGCACGAGGGGTACCCGTACCCTACCCACTGTTTGGACTGGGGGTACCGTACACCCCACTTTTTGAACATCAGTCAATATCTTATTATTGTACCTTCCCAGAGATTGCAGTCTCGGCCTTGCTTCGTATATGCAAAAAACTGGTACCCCCACTTTTTAGACCAAAGTTGCGCCTCTGCCCTTGAATCATTGCACCTTGAGCGTTGTGTAAAGAGTAACAATAAATAAGGAAGTAAAATTGTGGGCAATGTGCAACTTTAGACTGTCAAATGAGAAAGAAACATCAATAATCAGTAATGGGGTCAAAAATGACCCCATGACCTTAAGTGTATAAATGTCGTGTAATTTTTTGTCCATCTAAAATTCGCATGCAAACTCAACTGGGATACGTAGAGACAACCAATGCAATAATTCTCGTGAAAATTCACGGCAGCCATTTCAGTTTTTGATATCGAACCATAGTTTGAAAATGCGCTCTGGGGTCATTTTTGACCCCACGCCCGACGAAGGGTTAAGAACCGTCAGATAGCCAATTAGCCGTGTTTCACCACCTTATATTGCTGACAGTCAGCCTGTATGTGTATAAATTTTAATCTGTCACAGAATGAAAGTTCCCGCAGTGACTGTAAGACTGGCAACAGAGAAACTTCATTTATATTTTGCTTATATATAGTTAATTTAGTTCATCTGGTTTTTCTTTCTTGTCAACTAGTATATCCCATTTCACAATCACCAGTGTGCAAGTGAACTTATGTGACATGTGATAGCTGCAAAAGTCAACACGAATTGGTGACGTCATAGGCTCATACCATGGACGTAACCAATTCGTGTTGCAGATCAAGTTTCTCAAAGAAACCCAGCAAAATAAAAAGAAGTAGGCAAGTTCAAGATGTCCACTTCTATTTCGCACTAAAGTGACGCGAAGCTAGGTGACCCTGAACATGCAGTTAAAATAATGCTCAATATGACTGTTATTCTCTGTGTTTTACGCTGTTAGTCTCTCTTGCTCTGCTTCTGTCGACATCCCTGTTTGTATCATTCTCTTTCTCCTCATTGTTTCGAACATAGCGACATTACTAATGTCATCGCCTGTTGATTCAAATTGAAGTAATTCTTTATCCAGAGTGATGTCATTGCTTTCTGTACCGACCAAACAATTTACACGACTATCGTGCGAAGAATACTATTTGAATTAAACTATTAAAAAATGTATGGAGAATGAAAACAAATGTTTAACTGAGTGCTTTTTCGCTTCTACTTTCATATAAACCTCTCTTACGAAATACAAATCGGATCCAGTTTTAGTTCAGACGATCAGAACTAAAGCCGCACAAGAGGAGAAGAAATCAATTGTTGGATTGACGATCTTAGACAAAGAATTGTTTGCTATAAGTCAACTGAGTTCAGAAGTTGAAGTTTACGATTCGATGAAATTTAGCTTCAGTCATCGGTGGAATCTGAAGGAATTAATTGATCCATTGGACATAGCATCCTGCAACAGAAACAACTGTCTCTACATTATCCAAAACAACAGCGAAATCTTGAGAGTCCATCCAAATGGAAAAGTTATAAAGAAATGGTCAACAAGAGGCGATGATGGATGGAGTTTGTCCGTTACAGATGAATCGAATGTCATTTTAACTGTTAAATCGAAAAATAAGTTAAATGAATATTCGCCAGATGGACAATTGATCCGTGAAATAAATCTATCAGATGCAGGTATTCAACACCCATGGCATGCTATGAAACTGACCAGTGGTCATTTCGTTGTCAGTCATCTGAATAGAGTGTGCATAGTTGATGCAGATGGAAAACTTAAGAAGTCTTTCCAAGGAAAACCTGGATCATCCTTCGAACAAATGAATCTTCCAGTCTATTTGTCCGTCTATGGAAATGGAATCGTTATGGTTCTTGATCGATGGAGCAAGCGAATTTTCCTTTTAGATTCAGATTTGGAATTTAAGAGAGACATTCTCTCAAAAGAAACATACAAATTACAAAGTCCATGGAGGATTCTCTTGGATGAGTCGTGTGGTCGTCTGTTTGTGGCTGACTTTTGGAAAAAGGGAGAGATTTTGATTTTTCAGTTGAAATAAGTGAAAGAGAACAATAAGATGCTTTACGTGTTTTACCTAACTAGTTACGAACAGGACTCTGAGAAGAAAAAGAGAATCATATTGGCGACATCAATTGTTAAATAATAGAGTTCAATAATATAATAATAATTTCACTTGAAATTGGAGTAGTTTGTAAATTGTATACTTTATCGTTTGACAAAGATCAAAAGAAGTTATGATTAGTCTGTGTTCATTTTTACTAGACATCTTTAGGAGAACCACAAGCAAAGGAATTTCACTTTAACTTGAAGAAGTTATTATATCATCCAAGAATTAGCTTAAATTAATTATCTACAGATGTTGACCGATATAGATATGTTGGCTTATTGTATTGTATTGTATTTAAACATTTATAAAGCGCTTTTCACAGTGTTTCCTAATCAGAGGCGCTCCCAGTGCGAAAGATCCAGTAAACAGAAAGTGGTTTTAAGACAGCGGAACGAGGCACTTGGGCCACCATCTAATAAAGAGGCACATGTCAATGGAGGTAGTTGATTCCATTGAGCAGGACAAATGGAAGAAAAGGCTCGAGTTTTGGGCATAGTGGTCCAGGCTCGTGGCACAAAAAGTCTATACACAACACTCATGCATCTAACATAGTGTTGACCTATTAGCATATATATACATATACTGGCTTATAAAGACATGCTGTTCCACATGCATGTGCTGACCTGTTAGCATATTGTAGATACCAAAATAATGGTTACTAGAGGGCAACCTCAGTGGACTAATTTTTGAAGGATATGAAAGTAGGAGGACAGTTGCTTCAGGTTTTATCGAAAGTAATGAGAAATTATGTTCTCTCCTATATAGTCAGTTCACAGTCGGGCTGGAACCATTTTGTGGCCTTGCCATTTCAATCACGTAATGGGCCCCAGGACCAACCTGGCCCATAAAATGCAGCATTAGACGCAGTAATTTATTTCAGGCATATCTTACACATAATTAAAGAATAATATAAATAATAATAATATTTATGATATTTGTGTATTGACCTATAATAAAATACTTTTCTGTCCTAGAGGCATACATACATACATAGACGCATACATGCATACATACCTGTCCCATGTCAGTAATGGCAGATAAGCACCATGGCCAGTCCGCCACAGCTATTGAACCTCCATCGATCCCTCCATCCCTCCCTGCCGGCAGTGAACTAAACCTCTATATGGTGCACTGTTGACGGGAATCAATAAACGATTTGGATGCCATTTTGAGGACAGTGTATTCCTCACAGCAGTAGTTTGTCATCCAAAGTTCAAACTCAGTTAGCAAATGATATATACTCAGAATCCCTGTCATATATGAGGGGTAAATACTATATTTTTTATAACGAGTAATAGGTCTATTTATTGCTCGAATCTGCCTTCCGTAACAAACAAAAAATAGCAGGAAGTGGGCTTGTCCAATGCCCAATGTAGGTAAATTTGTACAGGCTTACTCTTACGCTGTCTTTGGCCTCATCTGTGTAGATGCACACATACACACACGCACATACATGCTTACATACACACATACATGCATGCATGCATACATATATATACATGCAATAAATGCATACATACATACACACATACATATACACATGCACACATGTATACCTTTACAAATACTGGCAAATATACATTTACAAAGACATAGATAGGCTACTATGTTTAGTTTTGACGTGCCATTGTTTGATGCCTTGTACTATAGGTACCAGCGCGATAGAAGTTAAAAATTAGCATGCACATAATTTATATACATGAAAATTGCGATTGACAGACATACATGTCTAAGGATGGAAAAAATGAATTGGTGATTAATATCGTGGTTACTAGCTGATGTTAATTTAGCCTAAAACTACGTAATTGTGCCGCCCTCTGCCAAACTATCATGACAACAGTCAGTGTGTTGAGTAGACACCATGAAGCCGGTTTCGCGCCGTCTGCCGAATAGAACGAGAATCCTCATGGATCACTCTGGCTCGCCATCTCTTGAATGGACTGAATATCCACACCTATTTCTGCTTCATTTTGATATTGTGCTGTCTAATCCGACCAACAATAATTGCAATAATAATCGTAGACTCACTTCCTATTTGGATACCAGCCCCTTTAGTCACAGTTTAGTTATTCAATTTTCCCATTTTTAAAACTATTTAGTTGAAATCTAATAAGATAGGGACGTATGAGAAAGTCCTGTTGCAGTGTTAGGCCCCTAACGACACGATTCACACTCAAGGCCTGAGCCCACATAGACTTTTCCTAGATTGTACTGTACATGACAGATTGTACATTTCAAGACTCATACTTGTCATGCATCATCATCATCATCATCATCATCATCATCATCATCATCATCATCATCATCATCATCATCATCATCATCATCATCATCATCATCATCATCATCATCATCATCATCATCATCATCATCATCATCATCATCATCATCATCATCATCATCATCATCATCATCATCATCATCATCATCATCATCATCATCATCATCATCATCATCATCATCATCATCATCATCATCATCATCATCATCATCATCATCATCATCATCATCATCATCATCATCATCATCATCATCATCATCATCGGCATCATCATCATCGGCATCATCATCATCATCATCATCATCATCATCATCATCATCATCATCATCATCATCATCATCATCATCAAGTTCTGACGCCAGTTATTTGGCGGTGATGGGTACGAATAAAATATCTCCATTGTCCTCGGGCATTCGTCAATCGTCATGTCCCCTGCCTGCTTAGTGTTAGTCCAGTTGATGTTATGTCCTCATCTATATTATAGGGGCCTATCTATCCAGCGTGATCTTGGTGTGTCTCTGTTTCTTTTTCCTTCGAATCTTGCATGTAGTGCACTGCGTGGGGTTCGGTCAACTAGCATTCTCTTTACATGTCCAGACCATCGGAGTCTTCGTTAAACGACTTATTCTATAGTTGAGTTGTTTGGATACCGGTACCTAATGATTTTCTTATGTTATCGTTTCTTATTTTCTGCAGTCTTGAAACCCCTACGATCTTCAGCAACCAGCTCATTTTTTGCTGTCAGAAATCTTCTCTCATCTTGTTTTCGTACTGTCCAACATTCCGATCCGTATAGAAAAATTGGTTGTATCAGCGTCTCGTATATTTTTGTCTTGCCTTCGTTTGTTAATTCTTTGCTTCTCCATATGCTATTCATTATTCCAATTGTTTGTGAAGTGCTTCCAATTCTCCTTTACATGTATATATCTTTCCGTTGCTGCCATTTGCGTTTGTTAGTCTGATATAGATAGAAGATCTGTTCTTGGATTGTGATATTTATTGGAGTCTCTTTGGTCTTTTAAATCATCATTATTTTGGCATAAATCGTTAATATGAGACTATCCAATTAGGCCAACTGCTAAAATTAAATATCATGGAAGCAAATAATGTAACACCAAATTATAATTTATTATTTACACAGTCTTATAGCCTGTGACGGTTTTTCAGCTTCGTGATAACAAGAAGTAATGAAACCTTTGACCTCTGATAAGAAACCATTCAACGGCAAACATGAACTGCTAATTGCAAACATTATCTATCGGCTGTTCTTCTGTCGGACTTTGCTGTTGTTATGGGCAACACGGAGCGTCTAGATTGGCAAATCAGGAACAAAAGAATAATCTGAGGACTAGAAAAGAGCACAACAAGGTAGGATATTTATTAAACCAATTACCACAAAAGCTCGGTATTTTCTTGTGTAACCGATTTCAATAGATCTGAGAAAAATACCGTATGCTGCAATGTTGTATCCGATGCTTAGATATTTAACGGAAGCAATGTTACAATCTTCAGAATATGAATATCGTAATTTTTAAACATAATCGGGCCACAGATATACCTATATCGCAAATTATTATCTGTGCCGGATACAGGCATAAGCTAAAAAGCCTAAGCTTAGGGCCTCACAATCCGCAAGGGCCAAAAAATCAAGTTTTGGGGAGCTTTTAGACTCTTTTTCTGTACCGTATCTCTCGCTTTATATAATTATATACATATATAATCATATATAATGTAGAACCTTTTTAAACGGCTTCGTAGCAAATTGCGCAGTGTGAGTGCTAAAATTTACTGTGAGTGGTCAGAGTGGTAATTCAGTGTGGGTGGTAAAATTCCTTGCGAAACTGAACTGTCTTGCGGTAGACGTTTACATTGTACCTTAAACCTTCCCGTAAAGCCACTTCCCGGTGAAAATTAAGGGTCTTCAGATTTTTCTGGTTAGTTTGACCACCTGATCTGCCCATGTATGAAATTTCACCTTCGTAGGTGGTCGGGAAGTGTGAGAACATTTCCATGACGTACATAGTCACATGCTTTCTCTTTATAATTATACTAGCAGGTTTACCTGGCGTTGCCCGGGGTTATAAGTTTCAATCCCTGTAGCGAATAAGCAACACATTTAGGTATAAGTTTAAATCCGTGTAGCGAATAAGGAAGAAATTTAGGCGACCTGTGGGGGAGACTGCTTCGCAGTCTAGACGTGGAGTGACTGCTTCGCAGTCGACCTGTGGGGAGACTGCTTCGCAGTCTGGGCGTGGAGAGACTGCTTCGAAGTCGCCCTCTGGCGACGACTGCTTCGCAGTCTCCCGTGGACTGACTGCTTCGCAGTCGAAGAGAGTGAACCCGGCGTTGGTGGGTTAAAGAAAACGCCAGAAATGTAGCCCTCACTGCCCTTAGTAAAGCAGAGTCTTTGAACATACAATTTTGCTGTAAAACGATGAATATAGTTGGAATCGATCGTAATTAAATTTTGTGCGAAAGAAAACAACGTTGTTATGCGCATTATTAATGACGTTGGGGAATCCCCGCGCTATAAATAGAACCGCTTGTCGTTATGCGTATTATTAACTAGCAGGTTTACCCGGCGTTGCCCGGGGTTATAAGTTTCAATCCCTGTAGCGAATAAGCAACAAATTTAGGTATAAGTTTCAATCCGTGTAGCGAATAAGCAAGAAATTTAGGCGACCTGTGGGGGAGACTGCTTCGCAGTCTACGCGTGGACTGACTGCTTCGCAGTCGCCCTCTGGCGACGACTGCTTCGCAGTCTCCCGTGGACTGACTGCTTCGCAGTCGAAGAGGGTGAACCCGGCGTTGGCGGCTTAAAGAAAACGCCAGAAATCTAGCCCTGACTGCCCTTAGTTGTGCAAATTCTTTGAACATACAATTTTGCTGTAAAACGATGAATATAGTTTGAATCGATCGTAATTAAATTTTGTGCGAAAGTAAACAACGTCATTGTGCGCATTATTAATGACGTTGGGGAATACCGGCGCCATAAATAGAAGCGCTTCGCGCTGGGGCGTCAGGGACGGTCGGTTGGGTAGAGTTTTGGGGGCATTTTCACCATGTTAGCGGTGAAAAGGGGTACGCGAACCCCTCCACTGGGTGTCCGATGCCGAGGCCGACACAGTAGTGAAGGTTTCGAGTGAAAAGGTGCAAAATTGTAGAAGTTAAGCCCGGTCAAACAGACAGACAGACAGACAGACAGACAGACAGACAGACAGAAATCTCGCTTTATTTATATAGATATTATTTTAAATAATAATATAGGGCCTCACTAAGTGTGAATCCGGCACTGACTAGGCCTATATTTTTGAACGCTTGTAATGCAGGGAAATACATGACGTCAGATGTGTCACAAGGTAAGAGGATTATTGGTAAAAATTAATCATATTCTAAGGCTAATTAATAGTAAGTAATACTCAGGAAACATTTTATATGGTAAACTGGTGTGACTGAATTGTTAAAATCTGTTAAGCTGTATTACCTTTATATAAAGCTTTTCTACGCTATAAGATTAGTTGCAATTTACTTTCACTGCTTCTTAAGCCTTATAAGGAAACCGATAATGGGCCCATACCTACTATAATTATGGAAAACAGGCTTTAACTTAATTTCACAATTTAAAGGATTCGTAGAACAGAAACTGTGAAGTGAAACTGTCTAAAGTCCATACTTTCAGGTTTTGTACACCTCATTTCCGGAAACAACTATGACGAATCGAGGTCTCGCCTGCCAACTTGCTATTCAAAGCTAACTACAGTTAAGTCTGGTGTTTTGTGGCTTAACACGAAGCATTCTATTTAAGGCATAATAATTAATTTGTCAAAAGCAACAATTTACTCAGAATTACTCTGGCTTTTTCAGAATTACGTGTCAGCCCCTAGCGAACATTCAACATCGCCTCAGATTCAGGGATAATGACTTTTCCAATAATACATGCCTGATACTTTAAAAGGCAGATATCGAGATTATGCTGAAACTCACTTTTCTTAAAGCAGGTTTCTCTAGAAGCTCCAAGATTTTCGTTGTATTTATTTCTGATCTGGCTGTGTAATGTGCAAAAATCATGCGTGTAATTTTTTTCAGATTCCAGCTTAGAAATGTCTCATGCTGAAGTTATACAGAGAAACAACGACGTTCTCCTAAGATGTACAACTATCAATTTGTATGTGATCGATTTCTTAAGAGCCAAAGACGTCCTAGACGATGCACAAGAATCTGACCTGAAAGCGGAAAGAAGTCTTCTAAAACAACGCATTCTCTTGTTGCAATGGTTGAAAGTAGTTCCGTCTCACAAATACGAGTCCTTTCTGCAGGTGATGAAGGACGCTGAACAGGAACACGTAGCAAACCTATTGACAGGAAACTGTACAGGTATCACCAGCAATACTAATCGTCATCTCAGTTCAACCTCCATTCATTCACGAGCCATCCCTTCCTCCTTATCGTCAGTTTGCTCATCTCATTATGTTCAATTTACTACCTAATCCAAAACTTCTTCCCTCCATGCACTGTTAATACCCTCTCACCTATTCGACTTAAACTGTCTGTGAAATACAATATTTGACATCTTTCATAAATCACTCAAATAATACTTTAATTTATGTTCATTTACACGAACTTGGAAGATACAATCGTTGGTAAACAAAAGCGAGGCTGCGAATAAATGAATCACAAGCGAATAAAGCAATTGATTGTGGAATTTTTATCAAGTGAAAATATCAGAGACTATATAGCGCCGTTTCAACTTTAGAGACAGCGCGGTATCAGAAGTTCGGTTCTACTTAGTTTTCATGGCTAAAAGTTAATGGACCTTCAACTCTGTGGCATTTGGTAATTCTTGAAATAAAAGCATACAATGAACGAAATGTTTGGATTTATTTTTAAATTAAGATGATAATACGACTTGAAATGTTTTTATTTTATCTGTAGAAGACCAGTTACCCCTATCGGATACAAGATACGCGCGCTTAGTGAAAATTCGGCATAAAATGGCGAACGTGATACGAATTGACAACGAAGTCATTGCAGAACTTAGAAGTTTGAAGGCAATGAGCATGACAGATGCCGAGGAAATTAGAGCAGATACTGTTGATTATGCAAAGATTTCCAAATTAATTAGTGCAATTATGAGACGAAGCAACCACTCCTACAACAGTTTTCATGAGGTACTCAGAAAAACACTCCAAACGGTGGCGGCTGAATTTCTTAACGAAGGTCAGTTTACTGATTTGATGTGTGAGCTGGTTTTAACTAAACTATTTTTTTTAGTTAAACTTCATCCTTAACTAAAATTTTTAGTTAAACTAATAGTTAGCAACTTTTTAGTTAACTATTGCCCATCACTGATGACCTGTCACATTGATCCTTGTCCAGACATCTATTATATTTATTTTTCTTTGGCGTCTTTGTACTCTTTACTCTAAGAAGCAGTCACAAACTATGCTTATTCCATCTAAATCTTTGACTAAGGCAAAGTGTAACATTGCATGCCAAAATTATAACACGCATTGCATGTTATAGGCGAGATGCCAGCGGTGCACTTCAACAACAACCGACCTGATTTGGATGAACCATTATCTCTCGCTTTTAACCACCTCATAAGGAACAGGACAACAGATGACGAAAACATCAGGGAACGGCTTGTGGAAATGAACGGATTCGGCTTAAATCTAATGAAAGCCGTTCCTGGGCAAAGCATTGTTATCTTTATATACTGCAAGGCAGTTCATAATGCGGTGAAATTTACACAACTTTTCAACTCCGGACGTTTACAGTATATCTTAGAAAGCATTTTGAATCGACTACTTCTTACAATCGAACCTCATAACACGAAAGACCTTGACTCGCGTGTGAGTCTGGAAGATGAAGAAATCGCCACTCTTGAAGATTTCACGGGAACTGAAGGTAATAAAAATGTCGTTCAAATAGTTATTTCAATTGCACTGCATTGCGCTTTGTAATTATGTCGTAAAAGATGGTTCATTTGAGACAAGGCCAACGGAGTCGTGTCTTTCTTCATGGAAATTCTTTTGAGCGTCATTTTACCAGGACCCAATGTAAAACTCTCCTGTCTTTCTGCAAATGTGTAATTTTCCGATAGGCGTATTTACGGGTTTTACTAGTATTGATCAATCGATGTTTGTATTTGTGAATAGGTTGGAAGACCGAAAGCCTTCCCAGACAGAAACTCTTCGCCAAAACATTGTCACGCGATGCAATGACACAAGCAGGTGAAGAGTCATTCATGAGGATAACACAAGCAGGTGAAGAGACATTCATGAAGATAATACTGTTCTGTCTACTGATTAACCAGATTTCTTGAGTTGACTATTTACGTAGCTGGGATATAGATTAAGAGTGCAGTCGTGTCTTTCTAAGGTCTCCTGTCTTTCTGAAAATGGGTAATTTTCCGATAGGCGTATTTACGGGTTTTACTAGTGTTGATCAATCGATGCTTGTATTTGTGGATAGGTTGGACGACCGAAAGCCTTCACAGACTTAAACTTCTCGGCAAAATATTTTCACGCGACGCAACGACACAAACAGGTGAAGAGTCATTCATGAGGGTAATAACGTTCTGTCTATTGATTAATCAGATTTCTTAACTTAATTATCTGCGTCGCTGGGATAGAGTGGAGTACGTGGCTTCTAATATCGCACTTGATATTGCCAAGACACAGTTTGTAACATCGAAAACGTTAGTTTATGATACATGTTCGGAAGGAATTACGTTAAGCAAACTGCTTCGAGACTGTCTCAGTGCATTGGTTGTTTACTGCTCTAGCAGGTCCCACTGGACCCCAGTCCGTTTTGGCCTTCGTCAGGGATCCGCCTTGGGCCCCTCCTCTATATCATCATCACCTCTCATCTCAGTCTTCTTCTTGCCATCTGCTCTCTGTCTAACCAATTATATGCTGACTACATACAGGCTTACACCCACTGCTTTCCCTCTGACGCCACTGCTGCAGTCTGCTTCATGTGCCACTCCCCCGCATACCTTGACTTCCTGGGTGTCTTCCAACCGCCTTCGCTTGAAACCCTCTAAGACTCAATACATGTGGCTGGGCACCCCTAGACAGCTTGCTGAGATTGATCATGCTAGTCTTACCCCCGAGTCCCCCATATTGTCTTTTCCATCTCCGTGAGAGGTCTGGGCGTCATCTTGGATTCAGAACTCACCCTCACTCCGTCTCTTCCTCGACACTCCTCCACAGCTTTCTTCTCAGCTCTCAAGTCTGTTCTCTTTCGCCGGGGTTAGGCTGGGAGCACCTCTGAATAGTTTCCTTGAAGGCTCGCTATATAAATCCTTAGTTGATTGATTGAGTGATTGATTGCGGACGTAAGAACTAAGGACGCAACATCCGATAATGCAACTGCAGCGAACATGGAAGCAAAACTATTTACAGTTAATATTTGTATTGTCATTGAATGACTTGAAAAATCCACCTGCAGATTAAACACACTATCACTAAATTTCTTAAGCATAAGGAACTAATATCACATTGTTACATAGCTATCCATTTCAGGCTTGTAAGGTTCAGTCAAAATGCTCCATAGTGATGTCTATATATTTCTAGTTCGAGTGCATTATAGATCTGTTTTTTTACTTGGAATTGAAAAGTAAGTCGCCTGTTTTTGGTAGACATAATTTATCCAGATCGTTCGCAATTTTTCGATAAAGAAAGGACAGACCGATACAGAGTACGAAGCGCATTACCAAAAATAGGTAAAATCATGGAAAGAAATTCACCCGACATCAAAGGTAACGCCATAGAAGTCTTCTGATTAGATTAACATAACATAACATAGCATAACGAGGGTTTTAAGTGGTTCAGAAGACGTGTAATCTGTGTTAGAACCACTGCAAATTAACATCGAACGCTTAATAGCCCAATTTTCCTAACTTCTTCCTAAAAGCTGTGATAGTGTCCACTGAAACAGTACTATCATCCAAACCATTCCACAGGTCTACAACTCTTGCACAAAAAGAATTTCTGCCCTAATGTTCCCTTCGGTAATGTTCCCTTCGGCCTCTTAAATAATTTATACCTGTCCCCCGTGTTGCCCTGTTTGGTGCTAATTCAAAGAACGTCTCCCACTGCAGTCCTTCCTTTCCAGTGATAATCTTATAAGCTTCGATTAGATCTCCTCTGCTCCTCGTTCTCTCCAGTATTGTTAGTCCACACCTTTTCAACCTTTCTTCATAACTCAAATCTTTGTAGCCCCAAATCATTTTTGTAGCTCTTCTTTATACTTTCTAGAGGTTTTCAATGTCCTGGTTCAGGTATGGATTCCATACCTGGATACAGTATTCCAACTGCGGCCTAACCAGTGATTTCTACAACCTCAGTATTGTATCATTGTCTCTGGCGACTATTGTCCTCCTTATCATACCTAAAGTTGAGTTAGCCTTTTTCAAAGTTTCAGCACATTGCCTTGAAGGTTTTGCACTCTTGTGCATAATCACTCCCAAATCCCTTTCGTCCTCACTCACTTTCAATATCTTACCTTTCATTTCATAATTTTATGAAAACTCGTTGTTTCTCTTCCCCATATGGATCAATGAGCACTTTTCCAAATTAAAGAGCATTTGCCAGTCCTGCGACCACCTGAACATTCTTCTTAGATGTTCCTGCAGTATCTCCGCTTCTTCTTCATCATCCAATGCTCTACATGATTAGAACTGACAAGGTGAATGATTTTTTATTCACTTAAGTCGTTACATTTTTGGCCTACTCTAAGTTATTTTCCACCAATTTGTTTATTGTGCTCATATCAGACAATTTGTCTAACTTTCTGACAAAGTTATGAAAAATCACACAATCACTCGTTGTCGATTGCAGGTACATATAAGTAGGCTATTATATTTCGTGTTGCTCACACATTATAATAAGTTTCTTATTTTCTCAAAGGTTTGGATCCTAAACAACCTTTTGTCATCTAAGTCTTTAACAAGGCAAACTAATTGAAAGAGTACATAATGGCTTTGAGACATCCTAAACACGAAACGTAGTTCCTTTGATTCCTAAATACTGGTAGTCTGCTGTGCCATTTAACACCCAGCACGATATGCAAGTTAACCTATGTTGATTTTCAATATAGACTGCTTGAAAAACACACAATACCAAAATGCAGCTAATTTTGCATAAATTTCAGAATATAGTCTATGAAAGCGCATCAAAAGTCGGTAGAAGAATCGCTCATGTATTTGGATTTTCCAAGTAAATCTACAACGTTTAGAAGATTAAACATTGATTGGGCAATCAAATTTGTGAGTTTCATTGTTAATGATGACCTGGTCCTGATTCCTGAATATGCCTGTCCAATCATATTGGATTTCATAAAAGAAATTCAATATCTCGGAAAGATTTTTTGCTTGTTAGGCTAGTGCTATTGAAAACTGAGAGTTCTGGCCATTTGTCTAGAACTTTCGAGAAGAAGACTTGACGTAAGGACAGGTGAAGAATATACAGGGAGTTCATTGCGTAAAATCATGGAAAGAAAGTCACCTGACGTTAAAGGTAATGCTGTAGAAGTATTTTGATTAGACTAGAACAGACAATATGAATGATTTTTTTTATTCAAATAAATAATCCCATTTAATTTGCCATAATTTCTTTTAATAAACTCTTCGTCAAACGCTTATCTCAGACAATTAGTCTGTATAACTGATATACTTAGGTAAACGTACACGCTCTATGGGTTCTCATTTTCGACGTATCTAGTTACATAAATTATACGTAGGCCTCTACATTTCTGTTGCGCGCGTATACCTTATAAAGTTCTGCATTTATGTAAAATGTTTGGTTTTTGGTGGTCCTAAACGACCTCCTGTCATCTAAGTCAAAATAATTGAAAGAATTCACAATGGCTTCGAAAGAGTTTGAAAAGTAGATGCAAAATGTAGATGCTTTGATGTACACCTATTGCTAGTATGTTTTGCGATTTATAATTTGCAAGTTAACCTATGTTGATTTTCACTGTAAATGACTATTTGAAAACCAACCGTACAATACCAAATGCAGATACTTTTGCAGAATCTTCAGGATATATGGAAACACATTACAAGTCAGAAAAAGAACGACTCGTTCCGCCACCGCGAAGAATGAAACCATCCCCTCTTGAAGACAAGGAGTTAAAACTTCCAGGTAAAACTAGTAGGCTTACACTTTGAAGATCTTGGCGCTTGCTTTGTCCACTGTGACTGAATACTTATTATCCGGCTATTGGTCAATAGTGACCACCGACATGTGATATTGCGCGTCTAGGTCTGTCTATTTCTGCTGCCCATCTGAAGTAAATGACTTAACGGGCGGACGCTGCCCTTCCTTGAGGGACTTCGATGTTTTTATAAAGCGAATAGTTATGTTGTACTTGATACTGTGCCCTGAGGAGACGATACTGTTTTCGATGGACTCTGAAGGAAATCCATATTTTCCTCCAGAGGAATACAGAGATTCTGGGGCTTTGCACAACTGAGACAGCCGAATCGACAGACATTTACAGTTATCAGTGCAATGAATCATCGAACCCAGACTAGGCGAAGAAAAAGAGGGACGCAGTGCCAGATTTAGATTTGGTACGGCCCTAAACCATATAGCGCTTAGAAGCCCCTTGTTAACAAAATTACACCAGAAGGTATGACAAAACATTCGTGAAAACTACCTGGAGAGTTCCGCGAAGCAGAAGAAAGACAACGAACACTATACATGAAGCTAAGCTTTGACTTTGCAATTAAAATAATCATCAATAGGCCTATGACTTATATTCTCTGTTTTTTTACACTGCTTGACTCTCTTGCTCTGTCTATCTCTGTCTATGCCTGTCTCTGTCTCACTCTGTCTCTCTGTCTGTCTGTCTGTCTGTCTGTCTGTCTCTCTCTCTCTTCCGAAATCTCTGTATCATTCTCTTTCTCCGCCTTTGTTTCGAAATTAGCGTCACTACTAATGTCATCGCCTATTGATTCATGTAGGCCTACAAGTACATTCTCCTCTAAAATTTTAGAGCGCATAGTTGCAAATCAGTTGACTGTTTATCTTAATGCAAATGGTTTACTCCCTCCCCTCCAGCCAGGTTTTCGGGAGAACCATTCTACTGAGACCCTACTGGTTCGCCTCCTGTCTGATTTATATGGCGCCATGCCAGAGATAACCTTCGTCTGCCTCCTGATCACACTGAGTTTAAGCAACAATGCAAACATGTGCGAAAACTGGTGTCATCTGCCAAATCCACCTATTTAACTAATTTAATTGCTGACAGTTCTGCATCACCAAAAACCTTGTGGTTGGCCTTAAAGAAATTGTTACACAGCTATAAGTTACATTTGTTCCCCACTGTGTACTTAGCTGCCAATGATCTTGCAAGTAAATTCTTGACGTTTTGCTTACAAAATTTCTGGTATACGTCTTAAATTGGTCAGTTGTTTTGCACTGGATAAATTCCTCCATCCAAATTTTTCACCTCCTGTCATGGACTACTTTCTGCCAACTACTCTTGAAGAGGTAAGAACACTAAGTTTTATCTTTTCCTCGCCTAACAAAACCGGTCTCCTTGACATCATTCCTACTTGGTTGCTGAAAGAGTGCTTTGATGTCTTGGGTCCAACCATTACATCGATCATTAATTTCTCATTGCACGAGGGATCTTTCCCATCTGCTTTTGCTCATGCCATAGTTCATCCTCTGCTTAAGAAACCTTCTCTTGACCTTGACGACCTGTCAAATTATAGACCCATCTTAACCTTGAATTTTATATCTAAAATCCTTGAACGGATAGTCATGAATCGCATTCTAACTCACCTATCATCAAACTCACTAATCTCCCCTTTTCAGTCGGCTTATCGTAAGTTTCACTCAACAGAGTCCGCACTTCTTGCTGTTCATAATGACATTATGTGCTCAATGGACAAGGGTAAGGTTACAGCACTTGTTCTTCTTGACTTGTCTGCTGCTTTTGATACTGTGGATCATTCTATTCTTCTTCATCGCCTCAAGCACTGGTTTGGGATCTCTGGTCCTGCATTAAATTGGTTTAGTACTTATCTTAGTCCACGCACTCAGTCAGTGTATTTAAATGGTAATTATTCATCTAGTACTTTGTTGGCATGTGGTGTTCCACAGGGTTCTGTGCTTGGTCCTCTTTTGTTTACATTATACACCACACCACTAGGAACATTGCTTGGTAGTCATTCACTGGGATATCATTTCTATGCTGATGATACTCAAATCTACATTTCATGTGACTCATCTGTGCAGCTGTTGTCTGCTGTCTTTGACGAGGTACAGTCTTGGATGGCAGCCAATAAACTCCTCCTTAACCCATCAAAGACTGAATTTCTGCTACTAGCACTCCACAGCAACTTAAGAAATTTGGTCAGCTTAAGTCATTGGTCAGCTTAAGCTCAGTTGTTGAGCTGGCTGATGCTGCTCGTAATTGAGGCGTCGTTTTCAATTCTACCATGCCCCTCACCAGCCATGTTAACAGTATTTGTAAGGCATCATTTATGTTCATTCGTGATATTCGCAGAATTAGGCGTTATGTGCCCATGTCTGCAAGGTTATCTCTGACAAATGCATTGGTTTCCAGTCGCTTAGATTACTGTAATTCGCTTCTTACTGGTATCAATAAGGCAAACATCCTGAAGCTGCAGAGAGTGCAGAACTCTTTGGCTAGAGCCATAACTAATACATCAAAATATCAACATATTACCCCTGTTCTGAAATCCTTGCATTGGCTTCCTGTTCAGCAGAGAATCATTTTCAAATTGGGGCTCATCGTTTATAAAACCTTGAATTATGGCCAGCCACAATACTTAAAATCAGTTCTTACTCCCAGATGTAAGATCATTATTCAACAAGGTCATCTGATTATCTTTGTCTGGTTATACCTAAGTCCAGAACTGTTCTTGGTGGACGAGCTTTTTCGGTTGCTGGACCTACTGTTTGGAACTCTCTTCCTGTGTCTGTCCGCTCTGCTCAGTCGCTTTTGTCATTTCGTTCTCAACTTAAGACTTATCTCTTTCAAATTGCTTATCCACCATAGGCTGCCTCTCTGTCTTACAGACTGACCTTCTGGATTTTGACCTGATTACGGCTTGGTTTTGGTGTGCCATCGGTTGATGCCTTGTGCATTAGACACCGGCGCAATAGAAGTTATTAATTACATTACATTACATTTAATTACATTACATTACATAGTGGTCAGGTTACTCTTTTAGCCCATTTTGACGTTAGCTCTGCATTTGACTCAGTTGACCACACCATCCTTCTCCAGCGCCATTCAGTCTCATTTGGAGTGGTTGGCAAACCATTAGACTGGCTCTGCTCTTTTCTTACTGGTCGCTCTTTTGTATTGTATTGTATTGTATTGTATTGTATCGTATTGTATATGGGCATTTATAAAGCGCCTCTCGCGGTATAGACCATTCAGAGGCGCTCCCAGTGCGCGAAACCCCGAGAGAAAAAGCAAGATTTAAGGTGAGAAAAAGAAGAAGCAACGCTACCAGAGAGAATGGTGGTGCGGACAGAAGGAGGAAGTCGGTTCCAAAGTGAGGGACCTATGCAGGCAATGATCTGGACTGAGCCATAGTAGTCCTGGCACGAGGAACTAAGAGGTCAAGACGATCAGAAGATCGGAAAGGACGCAGCGAGGCAGCAGAATGAGGCCGTTGAATTAGATCACATAAGTACTGTGGAGCAAGACCTAGTTGAGACTTAAGCACAAGAATAAGCACTTTGAATTGAGACAATGGTGTGCGTTTATCGCTAAATATTCTGTTCTACGTCGGTTAACTCAGTTATAGATTTGGTCGCTCTAACTGTGTCGTGATTTCCTCTTCTAGGTCCTCCTGGGTTCCTGCTCTGTTTGGTGTTCCCCAGGGGTGTGTGCTTAGCCCATTGCTCTACATTCTGTTCACTTCTGATATCAGTTCCTTGTTTCATTCTTGTGGGCTACTGCATCACCTCTATGCTGATGACATTCAAGCATACATCCATTGCCGTCCTACAGAGGCAACTGTTTCTGTTGACCTGGTGTGCCATGCCATTGACACCCGTTCTGGATGGATGGTTTCTAATCGGTGACTGCTGAACCCCTCTGAAACTCAGTTTATTTGGCTTGGTGGTCGCAGACAGCTGGCAAAGGTTGACCTGCACTTGTTAGCAGAGGCCTTCCCCCCATGTCTCCTTTTCGCTCACTATCGGGGATCTCAGGGTGACAATTGACCAAGAGCTTGCTCTTTCTCAGCATGTTAAGGAGTCCTAACTCTTTCTCAGCATGTTAAGGAATCCTTTATCCGGAGTTGCTACTACCAGCTCCGGTAGTTGCGTGTTGTAATACGGTCCCTTTCTTGTGACGCGGCAGTGATCCTTGTTCACGCTTTTATCTCCAGTAGAATTGACTATTGCTGCTCTATTCTCACTGGACATCCACTGGCTCTAATTGGGCGGCCTGACCGGGTCCTTCACTCTGCCGCTCGGTTCATTGCCCAAATCCCGAAATATGCACCAATTTAAGCTTATATGCGTGATGTCCTGCATTGGCTTCCTGCGTCGCAGCGCATCTCCTATAGGATTGCCTCTCTTGTTTGGCGGTCTCTCTCTGGTGAAGTTCCATCTTACCTATCTGATCTCTGCTGTCCGCTATCTGGCCTAATGTCCCGTCGAGTTTTGCGTTCTGCAACTGGGGGTGACCTATTAGTTCCTCGGTCCCGCTCCTCAGTGGCTGGCCCCTCTACGTGGAATGGGCTCCCACCTTCTATTTCCACGAGGCAGTTCACCTGCTTTCTACCGCCTTCTTAAGTCTTCTCTTTTAAACCGTGGCTGGACTGGGAGCACCTCTGAATAGGTTTCCTGAAGAGGCGCTATACAAATTACGAAAATGAATGAATGAAAAAGGAATCCTTTATCCAGAGTCATGTAGTTGCTTTTTGTACCGACGGAACGGTTTAAACGACTGTCGTCCGAAGAATACTCTTTAAATTTAACTATTAAAGAATATAAGGAACTTGAAAAGAAATATTTAACTCGGTCTTCTTTTCTACTTTATTATTAGCCCCTCTAACGAAATACAAATCGGACCCAGTCTTACTTCAGACGATCAGAACTAAAGCCGCAGCCGCAGTCAAGGTTAAAGAGATCCGTGGATTGACAATCTTAGACAAAGAATTGTTCGCTATGAATGACTTGAGTTCAGAAGTTGAAGTTTACGATTCGATGGAATTCAGTTTAAGACGTCGATGGAATTTGAAGGATTTAACTCGTCCAATAGACATAGGATCCTGCAAGAGAAATAAATGTCTCTACATGATCAATATAGGTCAGTCGAACGGAATCTTGAGAGTTGATCCAAATGGAAAATTAATAAAGAACTGGTCAATAGGAGATGATTGGGGATGGGGTCTGTCTGTAACAGATGAAACGAATGTCATTTTAACTGTTTTTGAGAAAAATAAATTAAATGAATATTCGCCAGATGGACAATTGATCCGTGAAATAAATCTACCTCCAGTCGAAGGTATTCGTTGTCCAATGCATGCTATTAAACTGACTAATGGTCATTTCGTGGTCAGTCTTCTAAATACAGTGTGCATAGTGGATGCAGATGGAAAACTCAAGAAGTCATTCGGAGAAAAACCTGGATCAACCATCGACCGACTGATTCGTCCAGTCTATTTGTCCGTCGATGGAAATGGGTTCGTGATGGTTCTTGATCGAAGCAAGAATCGAGTTTTGCTTTTAGATTCAGATTTGCAATTTAAGAGAGAAATTATCTCAAATGAATCATACAAATTAAAAACTCCATGGAGGATTCTCTTGGATGAGTCGTATGATCATCTGTTTGTGTCTGACAATTATGAAGAGGGAGAGATTCTGATTTTTCACCTGAAATAGGTGAAAGAGAATAATAAGTTACTTAGCATGTTTGACCTAATATAAATTAAAGAGGACTATGAGAAGAAGAAGACAATCATTTTGGCGACGTCCGATGTTAAAAATAAAGTTCAATAATAATTTTACATGAAATTGGAGTAGTTTGTATTTCGTATCAAAGTTTGGTTTACAAAGTTCAAAAGTAGTTCGGTTCATAATTATCCTGTGCTCTATTTTATTAGAGACCTTTAGGAGCACCACAAGCAGAGGCATTTTATTTTTACTTTAAGAAGTTATGATATCATCCAAGAATTCCTCCACACAGAAAATCGTATTCCATTGCATATATTTGTTACAGAGATGATCAAGGAATACAATGCCTTGGTGAAACGAATGAATAGCGAATTGGTTTTGTCTGTGCATAGTTATCAAGTATTCCCGGCCCAAGTACCTCAGCGATCTCTTCACCATTCACACAACGCGCTCCACCCGATCCTCCTCCTATCTCAGTCTTTCTTGACGGCCAGTCACTACTCATCTCAAGTTCTCCAACCGAACCATATTCAACACTGCACCACGCCTAGCTTATGGATTGATCTCTCCCTGAATTCCGCCTCTTCTCAGTTCCTCCATCATCATTACAACCCGTCCTTCATTCTCCTCCTCATGGTCCTCTATCACCATCTAGCTTTAAACTCAAAACTGAAATCTCACCTTTATAAGTACTACCCTGACTCATCTGATCCTCCGCCTTCAAATTCTTCTCGCACGACATCCACCTTGACAGCTGATCTGCCTCTTCTCTTGATCTGGCCCCGTGGAAACTGGACTCGGGTCTCTTTTGAACTACTTTCTAGGGACCAACTCTAATTTGATTTGGCCTTCTGGATACCGGACTCGGATCTCTTTTTGACTACTCTCTGAACAACTTCCTCTGATTTGATTTGCTTATGCTAAAAGTACTTTAAGTGCGCAGTACACAGTGATACTAGTAGCGGATCTGCTTCATCTGCTACTGTGCTCTATACTAGGCTAAGGCTAATACTAACTAATATCATACACAACACGGACAAAATTTCCTTAGACTACTAGACAGGCCTAGCGCCTTACGGGGGCGGGGGCGGCACACTGGTGCTTCGCACCACCTTTGAAAAATCCACGCGCCGCGACTGTCTAGCTATCCCTATAGCACTCAATCTTTACCAAAGAGACGAAGCTTAAGCTCACTTTATTGGTATCTGAATGCAGCTTGTAGGCCTAGAAATGTTCCAGTACACAATTTCAATGAATTGACAAGCAGAAACTCGTGTTTCCCATGCTCAAATCATATAACACGTTAAGCAGTGACCGACAGTTCAGCTCTATGACTACAAGAACCAATATGGAATTGGGTTCGTGATGGTTCTTGATTGATGGAACAAGCGAAGTTTGCTGTTACATGTAGATTCAGATTTCGAATCTAAGAGAGAAATTCCCTCAAAAAAGACACAGATTATAAGATCCACGTGCTATTCTCTTGGATGAGTCATATGGTCGTCTGTTTGTGGCTGACTTTTGAAAAGAGGGAGAGATTTTGATTTTCAGTTGAAATAGGTGAAAGAGAATAAAAAGTTACTTCACTTCTTCAACCTGACTATACACGAACAGGACTCTGATAAGAAGACGACAATCATATTGGCGACCTCCGATGTTAAGTAATATATATTTCAATAATAAAATAATAATTTTACTTGAAATTGCATGGAGTAGTTTGTAATATGTATACCTTACCGTTTCACAAGGTTCAAAAGAAGTGTATGATTAGTCTGTGTTCAATTTTACAAGAGATCTTTAGGAGAACCACAAGCAAAGCATTTCACTTTAACTTTAAGAAGTTATTATATCATCGAAGAATTAACTTGAATTATCTACAGATGTTGACCTAAAAAGATTATGTTGGCTTATACGCAACACTCATGCATCTAATATAGTGTAGACCTATTAGCATAATTATGTACAATTGTAGGCCCTACATAATATTGACTTATAAAGACATGCTGGTCTACATGCATGTGCTGACCTGTTAACATACTGTAGATACCAAATATTTACCATAGAGTGTAAGCTCGGTGGAACAATTGTTGGAGGATATCAAAGTAGGAGGACAGTTGCTTCAGATTCGATCGAAAACAATGGGAAATTACGTAGTCTCCTAGAGTCATTCTCATGATCTTGATTATCAGCATTAAGATCAGCATCATGACCATCATGATCAATGTCATCGTCGTCATCATCGTTATCATCATCAGCGTCATCATCATCATCATCATCATCATCATCATCATCATCATCATCATCATCATCATCATCATCACCACCATCATCAGTTCCTGACCCCAGCCACCTGGCGTCGACGGGTGCGAATAAACTGTCTCTTTTTTTGTTCCAATCATGTGTCAAGTATCGACAAGGCGCTGATGCTTAGAGCATAGTCCGACAGTTGTTGAAGAATAAGAGCAATTCATTGAACTAACTCTGAGAGACAATCGTGGGTATGAAGTGTTACCGACTTCATTTTCATAGCCTCGGCATAACAGCGCGGGTGGCCAGTCCTGTCGCTCGCCGTCTGATACCCCACCGTCAGGGTTCGGCCAGAGTAGTTTTCTAAGGAGCGCAGGTACAGCCGAAATCTCGAAACAACTTCTGCCCTAGCGGGGATTTGGACTCCAGACCTTGCGACTGACAGTCCAGCAACCTACTAATGCGCACCCCAGATGTTACAGGGTATCACGAATCCAACGTTGAAGTGTTCTCAATATCGATGAGATAGACTCCCGTCCCTCCCAGTTTCGAAAACCGAACATCGACAGTATGAAAAACTTAAATGCATTTTGAGTTGTGCAGTCGAGTGCAATGAAGGCCCACAGCGCACAGTCGGACCGCGACCATGTTGTGGCCTTGTCGTTTCAATCACGTAACGGGCCCCATGCCCAACCTGGCCCATAAAATGCAGCATTAGACGCATTAATTTATTTCAGGCATATCTTACACTTAACTAAAGAATAATATAAATAATAATAATATTTATAATATTTGTGTATTGACGTATAATTAATACTTTTCTGTCGTAAGGGCTCCGCGCGCTCAAACCATCTGTGTAGATGATACATACATATACGCATGCAAACATACATGTGCCATGTCAGTAATGGCAGATGGGCACTATGGCCAGTCCACCACAGCCGTTGGGCCTGAAGGCGTCTGACAATCTACATATAATGTTCAATTGATAACAAGTCTCGAAAACAGCAGATTGTAAACAGGCCCGGTTCGTCCGTTAGGCGAACTAGGCAGCCGCCTAGGGCCGCCGATTTTTAGGGGCCGCCAATTTTCCATTTTTCGAAAATTATTTAATTATTCTTCGCTAGATGGAAGTATTATAGTGTTGGTGTCTAGTTTTGGTGTAATAAATCGCGCAGGTGTAACCGAAAATTCCAAAAAACTCATGACATTCATTTCTGAGGCAAATGACTAAAAAAGGTCATCAACTTTTTTGTAAGATGAAATTCCCAAAAAGATGGATGAAATTGGCATGACAAAAATAAAAAAAATTTCGGACGGTTTGGTTAGGGCCGCCGGTTTGCCTAGGGCCGCCATTTTGCCTAGGGCCGCCAAATTTCTTGAGCCGGGCCTGATTGTAAATAAATCCTTTTGTCAAATTAGGCGAAACGTTGGAGGATTTGTAATTAGAGTATTTCTCTGGACCAGCATAACCGGGTAATTATATGGGTATTATTCCCTATTTACAGAGTAAATGTGTACAGATGTTTATATATTCACAAATATGCATAATTATGCACATCATGAACAAGACAAAATCTAATTGCAGTCATAGCCTATATATTATATATAATTATATACATGTATATATAGATTATGTAACTTAGATATGCGACTGTATAGCAAAACGTTACACGTTGACCCTTCAATGAATATATACAATGTCATACAGAAGTAGCATATGTCTATAGATGGGCCTATGGGTAACACACACTTAAATATAGCATAATTATATATATTTATATATTAGGGTGGTCGTTATTTTTCACCTTTCAAAATTGCCCTCTACCACCCTTCAAATCGATTCTCCCTTTGAAGAAACTATTTGGCATAAAATTTCTTAACTATTGGTCAATATTTTGGGTATGCTCAATCCACTTGAAAGTTTTACTAATTTGTGCAAACGTATACATTAAAAAGTCTTCAGATATGATCTGACATGATTTATCATTCGAATGCACTGCACGCAGTAGTATAATGGACAAGCGCATCCAACTTGTTCATAGTACAAGTGCATTCCGCTATTTGAGTCCCGTCCTGGCAGTTTGGTACAAAGCCGAAGCGAGACCCTGGAGGACAGTAGCCTTCTTGCTATCGGGGTAAAGCTTGCGGTGTTCCTTGATAACAAGGAGCAAATTGAGTCTGCCCCTCGTCTTTTGTCAGCAAAGCATTGCATTCTTGCGTCAGTGCCACTCCTGTTTCTGCCGTATCGTTGACAACACGAAACTCTCGAAAAACATTTCTGCTTGAAGATAGTCAGGCTATGTCAGCCAGATCTCCGGGTTGACTTCCAGGAAGGAATATGGCAGGTCAGGAATCTGGAAGAAATTGTGCATGCTTTCGGTCATGAAATCACCTAGTCTTAATTTTGGAATCTTGACCTGGTCCAGAGAAATACGCTTCGGAGGATCCTCCTTTCCTTCCTGACTGAGTCCTTACACATTGCTCTTTTCTCGACTACATCGACGCCTCGATCAAAGAAGGCTAATGCTATCAGCTCAGGTACCAAAGTTGCCCACACAACTTCTTCAGAACAGCCTTGGACGCTAGTGAGTCAAATGTCGTGAGTAGTTTCATCAGCTTCAAGTCACTGGTAGGAGGTGCAGTCGGTAGTCGGAAGAGGAACCAGGACTTTATATACACCCTGACACCAAAGACGTAGAAATGTTCAAAGTCTTGTGCTTCTCGTTTCGTCAGTTTGAAACCCGAATCCCTGAACAGGAAGATCTTAAGCACATATATTAATCTTGCCATGAACAGGCACGTAACTAGGATTTTTCGTTTGGGGGGGCTTAAACCTTGAACATGGCAACATTTATACAGTGTTCATACGAATTTTAGCCGTAAGCATACAACGGCTTGACTTGTTTGGGGGGGCTTGAACTTCGTTTGGGGGGGCTTAAGCCCCCCCAAGCCCAACGCTAGTTACGTCCCTGGCCATGAATCAGGCACGGTGGATGGCACCTGGTTTCAAGAAGGAAACTCCTTGAGGTGGAACTCCTCCTAGGAACGTGACAGTAATCTCAAGGAGTTCACGTTAGTCATCACGCTGATGTATTATATTTGTTCAAGCTGACTCATCGCAAAGTCCATGACCTCATGACCTCAGACGAACCATCATAGAGTGCAGCTGCAATGCCCCGAACTTCCACACCAGGCTTGTAATCTGCGACAAGAATATTGGGCCAAAATGCCTTGGATCTCTTGAACAGGAGGATCTCAGGCCCACTGGATGGTCCTATTGTGGTGCTGAAGGTTTCCTCCAAAAGAATTTTGTGGATATGATGCCTGCACGCCAAGTTCCTTTCTTCTCCTTTTATCTCCAGCAGCTTTCTACCAAAACACAAGCTCCTTTCTTCGTCCTGTGTTACTGGAAGATAACACTGTGTCAAAGCTGAGTCCTTTTAATGCAATCCTTAACGCCCCAGTCTCTCAGAACCTCAATCACTGCAAATACCATTGCCAGACCAGTTCCGGAAAACAGCTTGGAACACAGAGGAGTTGTTCGATGCCAGATCCTGAAACAATGGTAATCGGTAGGGCTGTACCAAATATTCGCTTCGTATTCACTTCGGGGCCGAATAGTGGGCCAAATAGCTTTCGGTATTCGGCCGAATAGTAGCGCTCGGACCGATTACGAGTAGTGGTCACGTGACATATGTTTCTGCACATGCGGCTGCTATAGCGAGGTGAGTGAACGTTAAGTAAGTGACAATTTCTAAGTTTAGTTAAATTAGTTCCATTCCTAGTTTACACAGACTGGCAGAAGGATGCAAAAATTACATGTAGTTAACTGTTTACTTTTAGTTTATGTATTAAATTTACTGAACTGAAACTTTTGCTTACATTTGAAATTTTGAATGTTGTCGGTAGACCTATTTTGTACACTATTCGTATTCGTATTCGGCCGAGTAGTTGGTCCAATTATTCGTATTCAGCCGAATAGTGATAATCAGCTATTCGGTTACAGCCCTAGTAATCGGTGTACTTTCTCGTCTATGTAACTCCTACAGATTTATCACAAAATTTTACATACATACACACATATATATACACATGCACACAGTCATGTATACCTCTACAAATACTTGCAAATATACATTTACATAAACATAGATACAAGCGTAGGCTACAAACATGCTTAGTTTTGGCGTGCCATCGCTTGATGCCTTGTACTTTAGGTACCAGCGTGATAGAAGTTAATAATTAGTATGCACTGAAAATTGCGACTGACAGACAGACAGTTAAAGAATCTGTCTCGTGTCTTAGACTGCAATGAGTTGGTGATTAATATCGTGGTTACTAGTTGATGTTAATTTAACCTAAACCTACGTAATTGTGCTGCCCTCTGCCGAACTATCATGGCAACAGGAAGTGTGCTGAGTGGACACCGTGAGGCAGGTTTCGCGCCGTCTATCGAATAAAACGAGTATCCAGAGGCTCACTGTAGCTCGCCATCTTTCGAACAGACTGAATATATATCCACACCCATTTCTGCTTCATTGTGATATCGTGCTGTCTAATCCGACCAGCAATAATTGGAATAATAACCGTAGACGGTAGACTCACTTCCTATTTGGAAACCAGAACCTTTAGTCACAGTCTAGTTATTCAATTTTCCCATTTTTAAAACTATTTAGTTGAAATCTAATAATGTAAGGAAATACGAGAAGGTCCTGTTGCAGTGTTAACGACGCGATTCACCGTCAAGGCTTGAGGGTAGCCTATACGTAGACTCTTTCTAGACTGTACAGTGTATGACAAAGTGTGCATTTCAAGAATCATACTTGTCGAGCATCATCATCATCATCATCATCATCATCATCATCATCATCATCATCATCATCATCATCATCATCATCGTTGTTTTTCTGTATAGCTTCAGCGTGAGACATTTCTCAACTTGACCCTAAGCTATGTAAAGGTTAAATAATAATTCAAGCATAAAGGTTTCCGGCTTGCAAGGGGCCTCCAACCTTTACATAGCTTAGGGTCTCTCTAAGTGTAAATCCGGCACTGACTAGGCCTATATTGTCAAACGGTTGTAATGCAGGTAAATACGTGATGTAACGTTATTAATCAAATCATATGTATCCTCTGAAGCTAATTAATAGTAGTACACAGGAGACATTTTAAACAGTAAACAAGTGTGCCTGCATTGTTAAAATCTGTAAAGCTGTATTACCTTTCCTAAAAGCTTTTCTAGGCTATAAGTTTAGCTGCAATATACTTTCACTGCTTCTTGAGCCTGATAAGAAAAACTATAATGGGCCCATAGCCCCATACCTGCTATTATGGAAAACAGGCTCTAAGTTAATTTCATAATGTAAAGGATTCGTAGAACAGACACTGTGAGGTGAATCGGTCTAAAGTCCACACTTTCAGGTTTTGTACACCTCACTTACGGAACGAACTGTGACGAATACTAAAACAGATATATCCAGGTCATGCTGAAAGTCACTTTTCTGAAGGCAGATTTCTCTAAAAGCTTCAAGATTTTCGTTGTACTTATTCCTAACTTGGCAGTGTTATGTGTAATATAACCCCACATGCGTATATTTTTTCAGAGTCAAGTTGAGAAATGTCTCACGCTGAAGCTATACAGAAAAACAACGACGTTCTCCTAAGATGTACAACTATCAATCTGTATGTGATCGATTTCCTAAGAGCCAAAGACGTCCTAGACGATGCACAAGAATCTGATCTCAAAGCGGAGAGAAGTCATCTAAGGCAACGCATTCTATTGTTACAATGGCTGTAGGAAGTTCCGTATCACAGATACGAATCCTTTCTGCAGGTGATGAGGGACGCTGAGCAGGAACATGTGGCAAACCTCTTGACTGGAAGCATTGAAGGTATATTAATCTGCTATAAGCTTACTAAACTTCATCTCAGTTCAATCTCATTTATTTTCATGAGCCAAAGTTTCCTCCTTATGTTCATGTTGCTCTTCTCCCTACGTTCAGTTTATTGATTCCTCAGAAACGTCATTGGAAGCTACCTAATCCAAAATTTCTTCCTTCCATCAACTCTGAGAAGCACCGCGAATACAGTAACTTGCTGACATGTACTGTCTTTTTCAGATTAAACTGTCTGTAAAATTCAATACTTGACTTCTTTCTTTAATCAATGGATATGTTTGCTTTACTGAAATAATACTTAAATTTATGTTAATTTACAAGAAATTAGGAGAGATAATCGCTTGGTAAAGAAAAGAACGAGAGAATGAGCCACAAGCAAATTAAGAAATTGAATGTGGAATTTTCATTAAGTGAAAATATCAGAGGCTAAATACTACAGTTTGAACACTGTATGGAAATAGAGCGGGTTCAGAGCGCCGCTCTGCTTCGTTTTAATGGGTAAAAGCCAATGGACCTTTAACTCTGTCTCTGTGGCGTTTGGAAATTCTTGAAATTAAAGAATACAATTAACGAAATGTTTGGATTAATTTGAAATTAAGATTAAATGTCTTTATTTTATCTGCAGATGACCACTTACCCTTGTCGGATGCAAGATACGCGCGTCTAGTGAAAATTCGATATAAAATGGCGAATGTGACACGAATTGACAACGAAGTGATTGCAGAACTAAGGAGTTTAAAGACAATAAGCATGACAGATGCTGAGGAAATTAGAGCAGAGACTGTTGATTATGCAAAGATTTCCAAATTGATTAGTGCAGTTATGAGACGAAGCAACCACTCCTACAACAGTTTTCAAGAGGTACTTAGGAGAACTCTCCAAACGGCGGCGGCTGAATTTCTTAACGAAGGTCAGTTTACTGATACAATGTGTAAGCTATTGTTTACTCTTTATAGAGGTTTGTTATCGGTGCATAGTTGTCACAACAAATAGCACAATTAGAATGCAGCTACCACAATTCAAATGCAGTTCAAGAAACACTTTGGTACGCATAATATCTTCCAGGAACTGATTAGTCAATTGGCTGTCTTAATTCTAAAAGCATATTGGGACCATATATTCTAGAGCCAAGCTATATCCCGAGTTCTCTGGAGATATAGGAGATAAAAATCAATCAATCCTTTCATTGAAGCCATTTGAAGCACAAGGAAAATGCAACATAAAGTTTGAACGTTGGCAACAAGAGAAGACCCAAAAGGGATCTTGATCCTGCTTAGCAGGGCCACCTAGTTAACATTTATCGTAATACAAGTAAATGGCAGCACAATCAATACTTTGAACGGTAGCATCGATCAAGTTATGTGATCAACAGGTAAAAGAAACCACAATAGAACTCTTAACTAAAGAACTTGACCATCAGTACACATGGATTCAAACTAAGGTATACAGATCAATTTTCATAGAGTTGAAAATAGATGGCCTTTGACACTTATTCTTGTCCCAGGCATTTGTTTTATTCAATTTTTCTTTCACTTCTTTCTACTATTTGCTCAAAGAAGCGGTTAAAAATTATAGCTATCATGTCTAACTCTTCGAATAAAACAATGCATACTAATGCAACCAGGCAAAGTGTAACATTGCATGCCATATAACATGTATTGTATATTATAGGCGAGATGCCAGAGGTGCACATCAACACCAACCGACCTGATTTGGATGAACCATTATCTCTCGCTTTTAACGGTGTAATAAGAAACAGGACAACAGATGACGAAAACATCAGGAAACTGCTGACGGAATTGAACGGACTCAGTTTAAATCTAGTGAAAGCCGTTCCAGGACAGAGCATTGTTGTCTTCATCTACTGCAAGACAGTTCACAGTGCGGTTAAATTTACGCAACTCTTCAACTGTGGACGTCTACAGTATATCCTAGAAAGCATTTTGAATCGACTACTTCTAGTAATCGAACCACATAACACGGAAGAACTTGACTCGCGTATAAGTATGGAAGATGAGGACATTGTCACTCTTGAAGATTTCACAGGAATTGACAAAATTCGTTAAACTGATTTGTATTCAAGTTACTTCATTTGCACTGCCATTGCTGTTTGTAATTACGAGTAGGCCTATGTCGTAAAAGATCGTTTATTTGAAACTAAGCCACCAGAGTCGTGTCTCTAGTATTGATCAATCGATGCTTGTATTTGTGGATAGGTTGGATGACCGAAAGCGTTCACAGACCAACATTTTTCGGTCAAAAGTACTCACGCGATGCAACGACACGAACAGGTGAAGAATCATTCATGAGGATAATAACGTTCTGTCCCTTGACTAGCCAGATATCTTAAGTTAATTATCTGTGGCGCTGGGATACAGAAAAAGATTGCAGTACGCTGCTATTAATATCATATCGCACTTTAATATTGCCAAGAGTTCGAAACATTTTGTAACAACGATAACTTATGACACCTGTTCGAATGGAATTACGTTAAGGAAGCTGCTTCGGTACGGTCTCAATGCATTGCGGACGTAAGCACTAAGCACGGAACATCCAATCATCCAACTGCAGCAAATATGGAAGTAAAACTATTTACAGATAATAATAAAATTATTTGTGCTGTCATTGAATGACATGAAAAAAACCCACCAGCAAATTAAACACACTATCAACAAATTTCTTAAGCAAAAGGAACTAACATCACATTGTTACATAGCAATCCATTTCATTCGTGTATGTTTCAGTCACAATACTCGATAGTGAAACCTATATATTTCTATTTCGAGTTCATTATAGATCAGGTTTTTTTACTGCAACTGAAAAATAAAGTCTCCTGTTATTGGTAGACATAATTTTTCCAGATCGTTCGCGATTGTCCGTTAAAGAAAGGACAGACTCACTCAAAGTACCGAGTCCAATAACAGACATGGATAAAATCAAGGAAAGTAAGTCACCTAACATCATAGGTAATGCCATAGAAGTCTTCGGATTAAATTAGAACAGAGAAGATGAATTCTTTTTTTATTCGCGCAAATCGTCCCATTTGGTCTATTCTCTAATTTATTTTTGACCATTTTGTCTCCTGGGCTCATATCAGACAATTATTTGTCTTTCTGAGAAGTTAGAAAAATTACACACCGATTGGGTTCTCGTTTTCGACATAATTGATTAGCCAGCTTTATTAAATCAATTATAATTATTTGGGTCGCTAGGACATAGATTAAGATTGGAGTACGTGGCTAATAACATCGCAATTTGGTATTGCCAAGAGTTCAAAACACTTTGTCACATCGATGACTTTAGTGAATGATACCGGTTCGAATAGAATTGCGTTAAGCAAGCTGCTTCGGAACTGTACCAGTGCATTGCTGTCGTAAGCACGCAACATCCGATCATGCAACTGTAGCTAATGTGGAAGTAAGATTATCTGCAAATAAGATTTGTATGATCATTGAATGACACGAAACAATCCACCTGCAGATTTACACTTTCAAAAAATTTCTAAAGCAAAGGGAACTAACATCGCATTGTTACATCGCATTCCATTTTCACGCATGTAAGGTTCAGTAAAAATCCTTGATAATGAAGCCTGTATATTTCTAGTTCTGGTTTATTATTTATCTCGTTTTTTACTTGCAATTCAAAAACATAAATTTTCCTGTTAATGTCTAGGCCAAATTTATACAGATCGTCCGCGATTGTCGGTTAAAGAAAGACTACACACATTTCGGAGTGAATCACAAAACATGGACAAAATCATGGAAGAAATGGAACTCGACATGGAATGTAAAGCTATAGAAGTTTTCGGATTAGATTACAACAGACAAGGTGAATAATATTCCTTCACATAAATCATCCTGTTTGGACTACTCTAATTTACTTTCGACCAATTTATCTCCTGTGCTTATATATCAGACAATTAGCCCAACCTACTGATAGAGTTAGAAAAAATCACACACCCAAAAGGGGTTCTCGTTTTCGACATAAGTAGGTACTGGTACATATAAGTCGGCTTCCATATGTCATGTTACAATGTATCTCATTTTATCAAATGTTTGAAACTTAAACGATCTTCTGTCATTTAAGTCCGTAAAAGGCAGACAAATTGAAAGAATTCATGATGGCTTTGAAAGAGTTTGTAATGCGTAATGTAGTTGCTTTTGAAGCATACATATTGGTAGTCTGCGGTGCCATTTAATACCCACCACGTAGAACAATATGCAAGTTAACCGATGTTGATTTTCACTTTAAATGACTACTTGAAAACCGCACAATACCAAATGCAGAAAATTTGCATACATTTCAGAATATATGAAATCACTTCATAAGTCGGTAGAAATACCAAAAATCACAACGGGCATTCCTTCGCCATACCTTCTGCAAAACATCGGTTTGCAGCTTCCAGGTTAATCTAGAACGCCTTAAAGATTAAACAATGATTGGGCAATGAAATTTATTAGTTTCATTATTAATGATGATGTGATTCTGAGCATATCTGTTTAATCATAGTGGATTTCACAAAAGATATTCAATAACTCAGAATGATTTTGCTTAAAGCAAAGAAATCACGTTTTTTGCTATGGAAATCTTCGGATTTGATTAGAACGGACAATTCACATAGATCATTCCATTTAATTTACCTTAATTTTTTTAAATAAATTTCTCTTAAAACGCTCCAGACAATTAGTTTATACCAGTGTTTTTTTTCTAGAAAAAAAGGTTCCGGAACGGAACAATAGGTGCCGGAACGCAACAATTATGGGCGGTCTAAAATCACGAGAAAAACGGGATTGGGGGTTGGGAGGGGTCTGAATAAACACTGAAAACAGTTCAAAAACACTTAAATTAAATTAAAATAACTAAATTATTGTTTTAATTATTAAAATAAAAAAATTAGTTTTAGGAGCTGAAAAAGGTGCCGGAACGCCGTACCGGCGCGTTCCGGCTGAAAAAAAGCCCTGGTTTATACAACTGTTAAGCTTATTTGAACTTACACGCCCTGTGGGTTCTTATTTCGACGTATCCAGTTATATAATATGCCTATGATACCGGTTAGAATAAAAATGCATTAAGCAAGCTGCCTCGGTAGGCCCTACTGTCTAAGTGCATTGCGGACGTAAGCACGCAAAATCCAATCACGCAACTGCACGACTGTGGAAGTAAGATTTTCCCTTGAAAGAAGGACAGGCCTTTTTGAAGGTAACGTTATATTTTTCGTTATATTTATATTACGATTTGTTTAGAATAAACAAGATCAACGAATTTTTATTCATGTAAATCGTCCTATTTAGTCTACTTTATTCAACCACGTTGTCTTCTGTGCTAACACCAGATAATTACTGATAAATTTAGGAAGACAAGACACTCAGTAAGTTCTCGTTTTCGACATGTGCATTGCAGGTACATGTAAGCAATGTCATATATTTCATGTTGCGCATACATTATAATATGTCCGCATTTCCTCAAATGTTTGGATCCTACACGACTTTCTGTCATTTAAATCCATTACAAGTCAAACTAACTGAAACAATTCATAATGGTTTCGAAAGAGTTTAAAATGCGAATTGTAGATGCTTTGAAGTATACATCAGTGGCGGCGCCAGCTATAGCCTACAATTTCAGCAGATCGCGTCAGGGTCATGGGAGTTATTCAGCAGGTCGAAGAAATTAATGTATGAGTTTGACGCATCAAGCATAACCTGAACAAAAGCAGCATAATATAATATTATATAAAATGAAAAAAGTTATTATTGAACTCTTATAGCCCAATTGACTTTAGGGGTCGTCCACTAATTATGTCAACAAATTTTAGGCAGTTTTTGACCCCCTCCCTCCCCCTTGTCAACAACTGTCAAACATTCAAGGACCCCCAATAAAATTATGTCAACATTTTTTACCCCCCCCCCCCGAGAAAACAAATTATCTTTCCATCGAAAAAGAAACTCGAAATATTAGATTTTCAAAAAGAACCCAGGATATTCGCATTTGTGAGATTATGCAGCGCATTTTCTAATTAATCTTCGAACAATATAATTTAAAATGAAGAAAATATCGCGTTTGATTAAATTGCAGACAAAAAGGTTATAGATCACTCATAAAGACTTTCGGAATCTATGGTTGCGTTTTTAATAAAATTATCGTTGACGTCAATTTGTCTTGAATCCCCTCCCCTTGTCAAGAATTGTCAAACTTTTTCAAACTTCCTTCCTCCCCCATTTTGTTGACAAAAGTAATTGACGTCCCCTTAATTACTTTACTAATCTTTAAAGAATTCGAAGTACTGATTATCTACTCAGAACATCAATCAATCAAATCAATCAAATCCTTTTATTGAAGCCGTTTGAAAACAGAGCAGTATCAACACAACAGTATCACATTTGCAACAAAGGAGACCCAGAAGAATAATAATATAAATAATCTTCGTTTAATATCTTCAAACTGACAACAACGCAGTATGATTACAAATCAGTATGAACGGATGATCACAAGTTATTACAGGAGTCGAATTTAACTGTACACGGCAGCCATGCAAGGCGCCCATCACGTCCTACATCTCATTTTAACAAACGCGCCATCTCGCGAATGAAAGGTTGAGTGGACCTAAATTTGGGAGGGTAGCGGGAAGCGATCCTGCTACCTCTTGCTCTTCACGCCAGTGATGTCACCACTACTCTATGGACCCCTCCCGAAGGGATAATAATCCCCTCTATGTAGGGCCACCTAAGATTCATTACCATCACAATAAATGTCATTACAAAAGTCTTGCAATTAATAGGTCTACTCTATTCATTACTTCATGAACATGTATGCTAATAAGACGTACGACTTTGCAGAAACAGTCAACCAGACCTGTCAAGAGTAAAATAGGCAGGTCATAAGGCAGGTCTAGAGTAAAATAGGCAGGTCAAATGACCTGCCGCGACCGATGGTAGCGCCGCCATTGGTATACAACTATACATGTTCATAGTATTTACTCCATTTTAATACCCATCACTAGAACAATATGCAACTTAGCCTGTGTTGATTTTCACTGAAAATTACTGCTTGAAAAATGCTACCCTAGCAAATGCATAGGCCTTTACTGTTTGCATAATTTTCAGAATATATGGAAACACCTTACAAGTGGGAAGAAATACGACCCGCAACTCTGCCGCTGAGAAGGAAACCATCTCTTCTGGAAGACAAACTATTAGAGTTTCCAGGTAAATCTAGACAGTGTCACCATCAGAAAATGGCTTAGAGTAGTCTTGTTGTCCTCGAGACCAAGGTCTTGGTCTCGAGTGCACTCGAGTTCGTTTTTAAAAGTCTTGGTCTTGGTCTTGGTTTTGGTCTTGAGGTTTAAAGTCTCAGTCTTGGTTTTGAGGTTCAGAGTCCTGGTCTTGGTCTTGAGGTTCAAAGTCTTGGCCTTGGCTTGAAGTTTAAGACCTTGACAACAAGACTGGCATAGAGACCCACTGGAGTTAGCATAACGCATGTCATAAGCTGCGCTTGAGCATAATTGTAACACCGGATAGGTTTGACACCGGTGCCTTATTAGAATTCTGAAAACCAATGTCTTCTCATGTCAATAACCCACCGATCAGCATTAGAGTTGTAAAGCCATATTCTGACGCAAAACGTCTGCAAGCTTACAACAAACACATCATCTAGAATAACCCAAAGCGATCGACTATAGTGTTTCAATACCAGCCGTTATAAACGTCATAATTTCAACCAAATACTGATGGATATGAAGGTTCCAAGCTTTCTCGTCCTCAACGAAACCCACGGTAACAGCTAATCTGCCTCTCTGGTCTTTCGGGCAACCGGACTCAGACCTCCAATGGACAATAATCTCTGGACAACCCCTCGGATACGACGCAGCGCTCATGAATAAGCTGATGCTTTGCGCTTAGCTTTAGAGTAGCGCTTTAGAAATTTGGAGTTTACGATTACGATCCTTCTTTTGAGAAATCTCTGACTCTATAGATTCTCTCTCTGCATCGCGTAGGCCTACGACTGACTGCCTATCCACTTGCCGCCTACCTTAAACTATTTTGTTCCGAATGCCAGGACTAGGTGTTGGCTTCTGACTGATCCGTAGCTTTCAAACTTCAACACTGGATCCCTAAAGTGCCCATGCTAACCCGTAAGGTGGAGTGTAATTGTGCTTCCAGGCAAGCTCTGCTTAATGATGCCAAAAGTTTAAAATTATTTTAATAGTGTGTTTTTTCTCATGGTGGGCTAGACGTAACACCAGGTTACCTGATGCTACTGGATCAATATCGAGTTGGCTCGTTCTTTAGAATTTGTCGGCAAACTGGCCGTGCGGAGGCAAATAATCTCACTGAAGGGAAACGAAAGATTCCATCCAGTGGCGTAACCAGGTTTTAAGACCAGGGGGGTGCGAGCACACAAAAAGCCCCAACTACCGATATAAATAATTTAAATTAATTACATTGATTATGATTACACGTATTTATTTCTGTATTTTAAATAGAAACACTGAAGCACCCAAAAGGTGGCCAAAGCAATATGTATAGTAACTGAGTATAATAGTGCAATCGCAAACCAATTACAACAGCCTTTCTCGTCTAGACTTCATTTTAGCGAAGTTATCGATTACTTCGTTATAATCCACTTCTTTTGATCGTGATCAAGGTTAAGAAGCCAGACAATCTGTCCTCGCCCAATGTAGAAAGTACGAACGATTTTCTGAGTCGGCTGAAAGATAATTCCGCACCAGCGCTGTTATTGCCAAGGTCAGAAAATGCGGTACAATGTGGACAGGCTAGGATAAATGGAATACAATCATGTCATTGGCGATCATGCATTTTAATACATTATTGATGGTCACTTCTTCGACACTGGAATTTTTCTGATTGATATTGATTATTTCCTTATAGACCGACATGTCTTTTAATGTAAGAAACTCATGCACAATTTCACTTCGACTTTCGATGACATCCGAGTAGGCCTACATGTCTGCCAAAGACTCTAATTTGGTCACATTTTCGGCATTCACATTGCTCCAGTACTTTGGATCTAAACAACTAAATTTGGAAGCCACATTTTGTAAAATGCTCATATCTTTTAGTTGTGCTATTTATGACACAGTCTAGTAAGTTAATTTATGACACAATCTATGTAGGTTTCAACCATGATTTTTTTCTGGAATCATCATTTCATCATCCACTGACATTTCCAAATGCAATTTCTTTCTTTTTCCGAACTCTATGTTGCTTATAGTCAGTTGCAATGTCACATTTTTGAGCCAGCTCAGTTGCTTCATTCACAGTCCGTTCAAACTGAGATTCAAATTAATTTCGCTTGTTTTTCATATTTTTTAAAATAGTTGATTCAAATGACAAAGTGTTATCAAATCAGTGATCCTTCGCTATAAATATGTGGATAAACTGAAAGCTTTCTCTTGCACTTTTCCCAGAATATTAGAAGAACTGAGAATTCGAACGTATCAAATGTTAAAACAATACCCTTTGCCACAGCCAACTGTTTAGAAGTGCGATTTTTAATCTCACCATCCACGACTCTCTTCGCAGGGCAACTATTAGCAGTGATGGGCACTAAATTATTTTTTTAGTTGAACTAAAACTATTTTCCAACTAAAAAAAATAGTTAAACTAAAGTTGGCAACTGATTTTGGAAATTAGTTAACTAAACTAAAAAAAGTAGTTAAACTTTTTCCAACTATTTTCCAACTATTTACGACAAACATTTTCGCAATAAAAGACGTTAAGTTAACTGTAATAATGCAAAGCGTCAATGACAATTTCACCTTCAAACTATGAAATGTGTACTGTTCTGGCATACAGTTACATGTGCACTGTAAGTTGTGTATGAATTTGAAAACACAGGCTGTAAATGCTAAAACCATGCATGAGTGTTAAAATGTTTTTTTGCTGACAGTGTTCAATGTTCACTGTGGAAAAATAGTTGCATATTGCTGATTTTTTTAGCTAAACTTTTTAGTTAGCAACTAAAAAATTTTAGTTAAACTATGGTTTTAACTAAACTATTTTTTTAGTTAAACTTCTTCCTTAACTAATTTTTTTTAGTTAAACTAAAAGTTAGCAACTTTTTAGTTAACTATTGCCCATCACTGACTATTAGTGATGGTAATCTGCAAGAGTGCATCTACTGCTGATTTCCTGGATGCCCATATGGTATCGTAAAGTCTTTTTTATTGTCAACGCGAAGTATACGATTGCATTGTTCTTCTTTTAATACTGAAAGGCGAGGTAAACTTCCAGAACTAGATAGTGTACGCGCCACGGTTAGCAAATTGCAGGTAGCCAAAAAACTATTTATTCACATCTAATGTTTATTATGTTAACTTGGTGCAAGAAAGAACTGATTCCGAATGGTTCTCGCGATGAGTAACTCCTTTTTAATCTTTTGCATTGGCTCCCCGAGACCAGCTAGCATTGGCTTCACTAGAAAATCTGGGTCTAATTGAGGTTTTATAAGAAAAGCGCGGGATCGCAACCTGGGGATACGTAGGGCCTACATAAAGTATGGACGATTCAAAGGTTTTGCTGCTAAAGAAGCTAAACCAAGCTAAACCGAGTTTCACAATTTAGATTATCGTGATGTGCTTCACAGTTTCACATAAAGTATGGACGATTCAAAGGTTTTGCTGCTAAAGAAGCTAAACCAAGCTAAACCGAGTTTCACAATTTAGATTATCGTGATGTGCTTCACAGTTTCACATTATTTCTGAAGTGTTTCTCATATGCCATTGAAATATTTCACCTCTTTCACACTGTTCTTACATTTATGAATATTTTAAGGATTGTTTCACGGACCGGTGACCAGAGCTTCGCGGACCGGCGTCGGTTCGCGAACCACCACTTTAAGAACCGCTGTATCTAGACCATCTATTGTTGGAATTAATTTAAAATGGTACAAATATATTTGCATATTGTTTATAGGTATCAGCGAAGAATGTTTGGATCTGAAACAGAAATTGAACCAAGAGAAAGTGCGAGAACCACAAGAACACAAAATATTAACAGGTACAAGTGGAAGTTTGGTTTACTTATGGTTAGGCCTAATTGTCTATTTCTAAAGCCTTAGAAAGGTAAAACATACTGATATTTCTAACGTAGAATCATACTTAGTTTTCATCATGAAGTGAAAGATAGACTTTGGGTCCCTTACTAAGGAATACCCGCATTTTACCTTCCTAGCCTCAGTCCGAGACTTAGGAGTCACCTTAGACCAGGAGCTTACATTTGTTCAGCATATTAATCTCCTCTGCCGCAGCTGTTACTACCAGCTGCGACAACTCAGGGTCATATCTCGCACCCTCTCGCCTAGTTCAGCATCTACGCTAGTCCATGCTTTCGTGGTCTCCCGCCTAGATTATTGTAGCGCCATATATGATGGGCTCCCAACCTGCCGATTGAGGTGCCTCAATCGGGTCCTACGCACGGCTGCCCGGCTTGTGGGTCGCACCCCCAAATTTGGCCGGGTCTCGGAGTACATGCGGGAGGTGCTCCACTGGCTCCCCTACCCGCAGCGCATTGCTTATCGGGTCTCTGCTCTGGTTCGGCGGTCCCTTGAGGGTTTGGCTCCTCCTTACCTCCGGGAGCTTTGCTGCTCCACTTTGGCTGTCCAGCGTCGTGGTTCACTTCGCTCTGCAGCACAGGCTGAGCTCCTTGTCCCCCGTGCACGGACTGCTATCCGGCAACACCGTGCCTTCTCTGTCTCTGGCCCAGCGACCTGGAATGGGCTTCCAGTAGCGCTGCGCTTGACCCCAATCGATTGCTCTTCTCTGTTCTACTCTTGTCTTAAGACTGTCATGTTTGACCGTGGTTGGACTGGGAGCGCACCTGAGTAGATAACCTTATATTAAATAAAGTTCGCAAGATCAAGATTGTTTGATATGCTTCGTTGTCAGATCAGAATCCGGGGTTAAAGCTTCAAGTAATTATCTAAACCCGATGATTTTACTTGTTTTTTGTACCGACTTAACGGTTTCCACAACTATAGCCTAATGCAAATTTAAGTATGTGAAGAAATCTTCGTAAAGCACAAAAAAATTAAATATCGTTTTTTTTTCTATTTTCACTTGACTTCCAGAGAAATACTCATCAGATCCAGTCTTAGTTCAGACGATCAGAACAAGAGCCACAGAAGAACGAAAGAAAACGATCCGTGGATTAACGATTTTAGGCAAAGAATTATTTGCTGTTACTGAAGAGAGTTCAGAAGTCGAAGTTTACGATTCGATGAAATTAAGTTTCAGTCGTCGATGGAATCTCAGGAAATTAATCAATCCAATTGACATAGGATCCTGCAGCAGAAATAAATGTCTCTACGTCATAAATTGTAACGGTAAGTCGAAAGAAATCTTGAGAGCTTGTCCAAATGGAAATTTATTAAAGAACTGGTCAACAGGATTCGATTACTGCAGCTTATCTGTTACAGATGAATCGAATGTCATTTTAACTGTTTGTAAGAAAAATACATTGAAGGAATATTCGCCAGATGGACAATTGATTCGAAAAATAAATCTATCACCACAAACAGGCATTCGATCTTTATGGCATGCTATAAAACTGACCAATGATCATTTCGTGGTCAGCCATGCTGATGATCTGCATAGAGTGTGTGTAGTTGATGCAGACGGAAAACTTAAGAAGTCATTCGGTGGAAAACGTGGATCTACCATCGGACAAATGAAACGTCCATTTTATTTGTCCGTCGATGGAAATGGATTCGTGATGGTCGTTGATCGATACAACAGACGAGTTTTACTACTGAATTCAGATTTGGAATTGAAAGGAGAAATTCTTTCAGAAGTTAAGTACGGATTACGAGATCCATGGAGGATTCTTCTGGATGAAACAAATGGTCGACTGTTTGTGGCTGACAATGAAAGAGACGAAGGACGGATTTTGATTTTTCAGTTTTAAACAATTACAAATTCAATAATAAAATTTACTTCACATGTTTACTACGAATGAAACTTTAAGAAGATGACAGTCAGAGACGCACGAATGTTGAAGTGCGATTTTAAATTATGGAACCTAATATAATAACAATAATTTCACTCGAAATTAGAGTAGCTTATTATTTTCGTCTTTTTCATCATTATTATTTAAGGTCAAAATAATTGTTCATGATTACTAATTGATTAGACGTTTTAAATATAAGGTAAATCTTTAGAAAAACCAGAAGCAATGGCATTTCACTTTTACTTAAGGAAGTTTTTATATCTTCCAAGAATTCCTCCAAACAAAATCATAATCTTTGGTATAGGCCCCTAGCCATGACTTAGATTTGTTATCTGCACAGATTTAATTAAATGCTTTGATGGAACGTATGAATGGCAAATTTGATTTGTGTATGTATAAGCTTACTTGTAAGACATATAGGCCTAAAGGTGTGCTTATGATGGGCCTATGGATTTTTAAATTACGTGAATTCATTTTAAAGTTCTATATATTCATTTTTTTCTAAAACTTCTGTAGCAACGCAGTAGAATGATTCCGGTTTCTATATATGAAACCAACTGGCAGTGGAGCAATCCATGGGAGCATTGAATCGGTCTAAAAGTGGCGCAACAAGACGGTTAATTAAGAGACCTTTCTTCAATTCAAGTTTTCTTACACTTTCAATTACTTACGCTGGAACTGAAACTAACTTAACACCCTGGTTCTTTCGGCCTCGGTCGACTAAGCGCCTACACTCACACGTGTTTCGTCCATACGACTACTAGAGATTTTGACAGGCAAGATTCCATCTATTCACAATTTGTGACCACGAATCTCGTTTTAAGATAACCATTCCAACATTATTCTTCGAGTTCATCATTTTTGCGAGCATAAATCGGCAGCCGACGAATTCACCGTTCTTTGAATTGTATGCCATCTGACCATCATGAAGTGAGTAACTCTTAATTACATCAACTGTCTATCTATTACAACGGAAGCGTGTGTCTTGAACTCAGGGCAGTAAATCCTGGTCAGGAAGGATGAGAATTTCCACCCTACTTTTAAGATTGGGGAGGGAAAGTGAAGGAATTTACTCCAAACAACTCTTTCTAAGCTGTGCCAGATCCAATTGCCACAAACTATTCCCTGGCGATTATTCAAATTTTTATGGCAATTATTTGAATTTGATTCGAGGTTCTCGCTTCTGTGCTCTAAAAGTGAATGCTTCTTGACTAGACTGTCCAATACTGAACCATGGCGGAAGAAAGGAAGGCGCTGTCTGCTCTGTGGACGCGATTGTTTCTCGGCAAGTTTTTCTCAGGTGACATAAACTTGCTTTAACGTGTTCTATTCCGCCAAAATCGACTGCGATTCTTATGATATTTCTAATACCGATGATGATTGGTATTTAGAATCACCGAAATGAACTACATGTATATTTGCTGTTGCCCACCCTAAGCGTTATCTCTCATGAAGCCGGGCATGGCCTTAGGGAGAAGTCAGGAAAGTGACTCACACTTTGAGCCCGAGAATTATAACATAGGCCTTATTATGTAAATTTGGCAGTTTTTCAGCACTCGATTGAAGACATGGTTGCGCTCAACTATGTCTCAAAAGCGCATAAACCATGTGGCAATTTCATGGGCGGAGTTTATCAGGGGCTAAGGGGGGCTAAGCCCCCCATGAACCCACAGACTTGACCGTGCGTCATGAAGGTATAGTGATGACTGATGATGAATGTTAAATTAATGACAGAAGTATTCAGTGAGAAGTGACAGACAGTGAAGTCTGAAAGATATGCATTGCGAATAGTTTTAACCACCAAATATCCTAACACTCTACTATAGAGTTCAGTAGTCAGTTGACTTACTTAAAATTGCTAGCCGGAAATAGCTGCAGCAGACTATTGACGTCTTGCTGTTTGCGAATCAAATCGTCTTGATTTTGCATCAAAATTTAAATTTTTAAGTAGGCTAATCATAAGTAAAACAGCAACATAATTATACAATTTACAAGAGCCCAGCCGTCGCTGGGATGGACCAGCGTAGGATGTCAAAACAATGGCATGCCCCATGTGCATTGTGTATGTCCATAAAACCTCTATATCAAATTTGAACGCTGTAGCTTATAAACGCAACGCAAATGGAGCCAGTGTGCTGCACAGCCCATGATTGTGCTGCCAATGTGGCTTATTTCGTTCAAATTATGCATTTTTAAGCAGTAAAATCCTTCAAAATGTTCTCACCAGAAGACCGAAATTAGTACCAACTATGCTCAAAATGCATTCGGCGGCTGCGGCAAAGCCCAGACCCCGACTAGGGGCTCAAATCGCCCCCAAACCTCCTCTGTTTTAAAGGGGGTCGCTTTGCGGGAGGGATGAGGGGAGGCGAAGGTATGCTTTAGCCCCCCCCCATGAAAAAAAAAACTCCGCCCATGGGCAATTTTACATGTTCATCAAGAGTTCTTGGATAACATTGACATGAATGAGGTGTTGTCGAAATTTGTCTCCGCTTCGGAGATCAGGAAAAACTATTTATTTGGTTCTCGCTGACATAGTACTTCTTATGTGGTATTCAGTTACTCTTTGGTCATCACAGTGTGCATATGTTTTATGCACTTGATCAACGCATTTTAAACGAATAATGGACTTGTTGTTTAACTTGATGATCAAACATTTTACACGAAGGAATGCAGAAATGGGTAACAACAGTTCGGTTTACAAATGAGTTGCTAAAGTTAGAAGACTACACGTAACTAAGTCATGTAGATGCAGGAAGTCAAAATGAAGATATGAGTGACTGAATAATACTTTCAACTTTTCTGGTTCGACAAGAGAGCTCTAGTCTTGTTGCTCCCTGCACTCCGAACTTAGATGCAGCAGTGCGAACAAATAAAAACTTACATGTATTAACACTAACCTAGTGTGCAACTGAACTCAGTAGTGGGAGTCAGTCATTACCCGTTAGTGGAAGTTTGGAATATCGTTTTATTCAATGCATTAAGTAAGAAATTGTGATTCCTATGCAGTCTGACATTGTATGACGTGTGTTTGGTGTTCAAGAGATCTACGCTGTTCTAGCCCTAAATTATCCAGAAATCTCTGTTGTTCCTCGCCTTGGCTGTTATTATGGCACTCCACACATCTTTCGAGACGCTCTAATTTGTCGTCATCCCTAGATCTGCCGACAGACTGCCTAGAAGTCGGTCTTTCCCTACTGAATTCTTTCGCTGAAGGCGGCAACGTTAGGTAAGTCTTGAAATTCAGAAACTGGAATAGTGGACTTTTCCATGTTTTTCTTGAAACAGTGTGATTAAAGAGCTAAAACAGTTTACAAGGAATCAGTTCTAAGACCAAGGCAATCAATAAACATAAACAATAAAACTACTTTTACATCGCTGGCAAGTCAATCTTTAAAAATACAATCAAAGCCACTCAGTTATATTTCTTCTCTTCCCTTTTAACTATAGCACATTAATTAAGGCTTCCTTTCCATTTCAGCAGAAGTAATGGCCATGGTTTCATGCCACTTGGTCCCATTTTCCTTCTTCCATAAACTCCTGAAGTGGACAGAATCGAATTGTCTTGAACTCTCCACAGACCAATCCAACACGAAGTTACGGTATCCCAGAGGCGAATTGAAAGACGTATGATACGCACATAGAACGAGGGTACGGCAGAGACAGGAGACGTGGAACTGCAACCTCTCCTTCGCCGCAGTCCATCATCTTGATGGACTGCGGCGTCGACAAGGGCTTAGCTGCCACTTATGTGACGAAGAGAGCTGAGTCTGCTGCTTTGGGGACGTACAGCAATTACCACAGCAGTCTTCAGCAATTGTCACAGCGTCAGCAGCTGTTCCAGCGCTATTCAGAAGCTGTCGCTGCCTCTTTCATGCTATCAGATTGCTAAAAATGACTATCTGGGGATGACTAATGGGGTTCTTTACAAACTTACAGAAATCTAAAATAATACCTGACAATTTCCTCTAAAGTTTAGAGTCTAAACTATGTATAATAATAAAACCCTCTTGCAGCGAAGTTATAGTGCGGTATACTAAGCCGTGATCAAAAGGCCGTTTCCATGTTTGCATGGTTGATATTCTTAATAAAAAACATTATCGTCAAAGAAACTTTCTTCACTAATAGTAACAAAATTGTTCCTCATATTTGTAGAAACATGTATGCCTATTCTAATAAATATCACGTATTGTAATTTAGCGCACAATCTAATATACAGAAGTTACTACACCAGCATGGTCTATAATGACGAAATTAGCTAATTATTTGTCATCTGCATCTGATTAATAAGCTTTTCATATTATAAAGTCATATTTTCTCTGAATATGAACAACTCTTTGCACTGAATTTACGATTCCTCCAAGGCAAACAAGAGAAATGTCAAAGACTTTAAAAACCCATGAAGTGTAACATATGTTTTTTGTCGCAGGAGATCTCGACAACAATTGAAGGGCTTGCCTCAATAACCAGGTTTGTCGACATACCTGGTTTATGTGAAAAAGTATGCCAGCGTGCTTGGAATATTGTATTCTATATACCTGCAAATTTGGTGCAAATCTGATTATTTTTGAATTGGCTTTTGGATAAAACAGTTTGTCGACATATGGTATTTAGCAGCCGGCAGCATTACTCCAATGCAATAACCCGGTATGATAACAAAAATTGCCGTTTTTTCTTGTAATCTTTGTATTAAAACCGGTGCAATAATCAGGTTATTTGACATACCCGGTTATTGTCTCTTACTTACTCTACAATTCACTGATTTTGCGTTATTCTTTTCTTACTGTAATGTAGCTATGATAACTTACCTACTTTTTGCAATTAATTTGTACTGTGTGCTAGTCACCATTTGATGCAAGAATAAGGTATATCGACTAACAGCAGACGATTTTTGCTTCATACTGGGCTACTGAGTGTCAATAACCAGGTTTGAAGCAAAATGTCGTGAAAAAAACATAAAGTTATCTTTTGCATTGCATTATGTAACAATGTAGTGAAAGACAATAATAAATCACATGGTGCTTCAAACAGCTTCTAGTAAAATGGCTTAGATACAACAGTTTGAAGTGTCAAATCTTTGAAGCCATGTTCCCAAAACTAAAAAAAATCCGACATACCTGATTATTTCTTCCCAAAATTAAGTCAATATGCCTAGAAGTTTTGGATTGAATGAGGTTCATGAATCGAAATGCATATCAACCTACTTAGTCTTGTCGCCGTTAACACTGCGTGCACCATTCCATAGAATGTGATGGTGTAGCCCTACACCTACGATAATCGAAAGCTAAACGAATAAAAAATAAGTTGTAAAGAAATGACTCTGGGTATAACACACTCGTTTTTCGACTGAAGGGCAATTCAGATTCTATATTTAGACTGCATTAATTCACACCTGCGTATTTCGTAGGCTGCTGTGAAAATGCATTGTTGTTTGCCTAGGCGACGGCGTTGGCTAGCTTGGCGACGGCGTTGGCTAGCTTGGCTAGGCGCCCACTAGGTGGAGCCTACATGCTACAATGTAAGTGGACCAGTATAGAAAACAGCGACATCAAACACCATTGGATTGACAGAAACAGGTTTACTTTCTTTCATTTGATCCTATTTTATCTAAAGTAGGCCATGCCATGGCGCACATGTATGAGATTACATTGCTTAGTGGTAACATAATCTACTGTTTTATTCTTGGGAAACCTATAGAATAATCGATAGGATATCCCGTACAAATTCAAGCCTCGGCCTACAGCCAATAGGGGCCTACCTGTTGAAGGCAGCCATGATGATAAGGGATACAGCGCAGTTTTATGCTGTGTAGTCGAAATGTAAAAATGGATCTTGACCTACTTGCGGTATTTCTGGATAACCTGTGCTAATGATTAACCTAGTACCCTGCACGTAGCCTTTAGATAACGCTTTGGCCTTTGGAAGTTTACTAATATGATTATGATTAGCCTCTTTTTAAATATGTATGCACTATGTAGTAGACCAAAACTCTTTAACTCGGCAATTTCCCGGGAAAGTGAACGATGTGAATTCTTTTTGTTTTTATCCCTTTTTATACTGGATTGGTCAGTTTGCTATGGTTTATTGCACGACGTTGGAAAAGCGTAGTTTAAAAATGACAAGAATTAGGCCTTGTTCTACGTGTAAATGTTTGAAACTGTGTATATATTGAGCATGATAAGAACTGTCGGCTGATTTTAAATCGTTTTGAATTTTAAACGAATCTACTAATAGCACCTTAAAATTCAAATACATAGAGTAGACTATTTTCGTCAACTTGAATAATCAGTAGTTTATGAGATGCAAGCATAAGCTACCGTACTGTGTATACGTGGTTAAATAGACAGATGTAGGCCTACTTTGAAATATTTACTCGTCAGTGAATATATTATCTTCTATTCGGTTCTCATTATCTAACTAATTTAAACTTTTCCGGCTGAAAATATAAAAAAAATACCAATATGCACGTTATAGATGTAGGCTATATATTTTTTCAGACAGGGATCCGGAGCCAAGTGATGGCTCATGTTGAAAGTAGGCCTATAGAGAAGAACCGCAGCACGTTGTTGAGATGCATCAACATAAACGTTCAAATAGTTGCATGCCTCCGAGCAGCAGACGTTATAGACGAAGCAAAAGAGTCTCGACTAACAGCTGAGAAAGCTCCGTATGACAAATTGTGTCTCCTTATCAACTGGATAAAAAAGAGCACAGAAATACAATATGAATCCTTTCTGCAAGTAATGGAAGAAAATGAACAGCAACATGTGGTGAATTTGCTCAAAGGAAGAAAACAAGGTATGCTTTTGTGAAGCCAATATAATTATTCCCTTCGATGCGTGTTTTTACGGGTTCAACAGTGCTGCGTATTAATGTACTAATCTAACTAATCTGTCATTTCGCGAATGGTAAGACTGTAATTTTTAATTACCATTGGCAGAGACTTGGGAAAGAAATAAAGAACCAGCACGTCCGTAAGCTATATGGGGAATAATTTGGAAGAGGATAACAGAGGAAGGATGAACATGGCGGGAAGATAAAGGACTGGACACAGGGAGATGAAAGTAAATTAGGGATGGATGAGGAGGTTAGGATAGAGGCAATGCTAGAGCAAGGGGTGGGGAGAAGGAAGGATGGGATGAGGGCTAATAGGGAGCAACAGAGGACTTTCCACAGAAGGGATAATTTACCGGACTAGCATCTAGATGCTTTGGCTAGTTGACATTAATCTCTATAATAATCGGCTTATTAATATCAGTTATATTAACTTGACGAATGACTATTGTAAGCCGAAGCATGCTGAACCTAAAAAGAAGAACATCTTTATGTAGAAACCAAGATCTAAGGCCATCACGCTATCAATTACTTATTAATTAAAACTCATGTTCAATTCCACTTCTGCGGTATGATATTACCGCTTCGTGCAGTAGGGCGACTAATTGTTTCACTCAGATCAAAAATTATTCTAAGTAAATTTCTAAGTAAGTTAAGATCAAAAATTTACATTGATGTTATTGAGTCGTGCATTCCAATAAATATAGGTACACTCTTGTCTCCGTTTTGATGCAGATAAACACGTACCGCTGTCACCAGACAAACATGCTAGATTGCTACGTATCCGACCGAAACTGATGCGTATGATACACAATGATGTCGCATTGATTGCTGCGCTCAAAAGTTCGAGGGCAATTAGTGAAACTGACGGCGACGATTTGAGTGCTGACACAGGATCGAACTATGCAAAGAACTTCCATTTAATTAATGCAGTTCTACGAAGAAGTGATTACTCTTTCGAATGCCTGTATGATGCCTTGCGAAACACCCATCATGAGAAGGCGGCTGAGTACCTCACAGAGGGTGAGCTGAAAGTTTTCTTGTAAAATTAACAGATTGTTGCATTCTAGACAACGTCGCCCAAACAAAATATAGGCCTAATAAAGAAATAGTTACTAACCAGAGTCTGGTTTTGGATATATGTATATTACCCATTGCTTCTTTGTACATTACAGGAAACTGATTGAAAATCACCCAAACAAAAAACAATGAAGACCAGCGACTGATAGCAGATAAATTTTATATTTAATACACTTTCAACTTCACATATAATGGTTTCGTAATCTTAACCCTTTAGAGCCCAAGCTTTCCCCCGACTGCCAATCCTTATGATACTTTGGAATATAACAAATGGTGCAAAAGTAAGGTCCTTAGAACTTTAATTTTTGTGATTCAGTGATAAGCCGCTAGATGGCGTGTTGTTCCCATTTGGGAACAATGGGCACATATGGTACTATGTTCCCATTTGGGAACACCATGCAAATTCATCATAGTGTTATGTTCCCATTTGGGAACAACATGCAAATTTATCATAGCGAACCATTTCAAGTTGCACTTTTCCATTGCTACAATAGTTTTACTTTATGCACAGCACATGATGCTTTGAGAGATCAATAAAACTGCAACTCGGTGTTGAAGTAACTAGTTTTCAGACATTATACAGCATGATCAATAATAAGATTACCTTTCATAACAGTTTAATTCTGCGTCTAATTCTAAAGTCGCATAACATTCCAACACTTCAACATATTCTAAGCATTCTCTACAGTTCCTTCCAAAAGACTGGCAATTGTCTGTCTCAAATGCGAGTGTGATACTTCTGCTCGCAGTGCAGGTGAAGTGCAGCCATGTACTTTGAACAGTGCAGCCTTGCGTTCTTCTTACTCAAACGACATCTTGATTGTCTTGCACTCGAAAGCACATGGTGGTCGGCTCCAACATAGCGAATATCATTGACTGGGTGGCTAGCTGGTCCTGACATTGCTGTTGGAGGCTTGTCCGACCGTCGAGGTATTGCTGAAACAATGTGCCGCCGGAACTCAAAGTGATCAGATGATCCACCGACCTCGACATGAAGACGCCAGGCTGCAGCAACAGCCATGTTCAAGCTATTGATAAACAGTGGCCACCACCACTTGTTGATGCGAAACACAGGCCGATAGTTAGACATGAAGCAGTACAGAATGTCCACACCACCCATGTGAAGGTTTAGTGTCCAACGAGAGCTGGTTGAGTTATATCAACCACAGATTTATTGACTAAACTCCATCGCTTTACCTAATGGTTCCACTGAACTGAAATTGCTAGCGACAGTCACACACTGGTTGTCGTGCCATTTCACAGCCATCACGTGCTTTGGAGCGCCAGAGACTCTAGCATTGTGACTCTCATCGTCTGGACCTCTATACACAAAAGCAGTAACTGGCTCAGGAACATAGGAGGGAAGAGTTGAAAATAGGCCATCTTCATCCACAAACTCCTCATCGGACACATTACCAACCATTTCCGGTGGCATTGTAACTATGTCAACTTCTTTCTCAATAGCAGATACTGCATATGAAGCTTCTGCTAGGTGAGCAAACTGCTCACTGTCATCATTTTCACTATCTGCTTCAAACTGTACAATGGCGCTCACCTCAAACAAGGAAATTTTTCTTTTCGACATCTGAGAAAGTCATCAAACAGAAAGCGTTATTACTTTGTAGAATAAAAATTCTGATTTATCTCATATTCTTTTATAAATATGGACAGCAGTAATGCACTCGAAGCGGAGCTTTCAGTCATTCAATGCATCTTTACATCATGTTCCCAAATGGGAACACAGTAGTACTTGTGCCCATTGTTCCCATTTGGGAACATCACTGATTTATCAAAATTTTCTACCTCAAAACATTTGATTTTTACATGCACCTTTTGCATAACAGTAGCTGCACTATGTTACACTTAAATCACATATATACTTCAAAAATTTAAAATCCCATACCTTATGTGCAGATGAGAAACTGGACGCAACCGAATACTGACAAAAACCGCCAACTTCCAAGATGGCTACCGCAAATAGTAATTTCTTAAAAGTCATGATTATGCTAAATAATAGTACACCCACTATTTAGCAGCCAATAGCTGCCCACAATAACTAAATAAAATAACACACTTCTTTTTTACTTAAATTTATCATCGTGTTCCCAAATGGGAACAATGGGCGCTAATGGGTTAATGTAAGTTTTCCTTGCTGCAATATATACCTGGAATGCTTTTTTTCAGGAGAGGTTATTGCTCTACACGTCAATACAACTCGACCAGACTTAGATGGCGGTCTATCAGAATCGCTTAATGCTACTTTAATGAATCAATCGATGGGTGAAACTTCAGTTAAGGTGATCCAAATGAATGAATCGCTGTCGCTGGATGAAACAGCAGCTAAGCAGATCAAAATACCGCAGTTAAGAAATGGTCTCACTATAGTTGGGGCCACACCTGGTCACAGTATCGTCATTTTAGTATATTGCAAAACAACAGACAACATGGTCACCTTCACGCACCTCTTCAACTCCGGGGAGCTGCGAACCTGTCTAGAAGACATCCTGAATCGTCTGCTTGCAAGAATTGAACCAAAAAGCACAGAAAGATTGCAAGGATGCATAAGATTAGACGACGAAGAAATTCTTGCTATTGAAGAACTTACTGGCATTGAAGGTCGGTATTTTGTCGACGTATTCTATTATTCTGGTATTCAAAGCCTGTTAATTTAACTCCTATGTACATTGTACCTGTGTGTAACATGTTCCTTTTTGCACACAATATAGTCTACACTTAAATAATAGTTTGGCATGATGTGTGTTGAGTATGGTATGTGTGGTATTTGATTAGAGGGAGTTATAATTAACAGTAAATTAATTACGTAACCAGCACAAATGACTAGCAATATATAGAGATTAAAAGTTAACATAGATTTAGGGGTATTTTGGAAGTATAAAGACGTTACCTTCAAGTTGGCAAGATGTGATTGGTCGACTTGAAATTTACCGGTCAGTTGCAGCGATCGTCTGCTGGACATGCGCCGTGAGAATCTATCAACCGAAGAAGGAGCAGTCGTGATGCCGGTCTAGTCACGAATGGTCGATGACTGAAGGACAGTGGCGATAAACTCTTTAATTGAACGTAGGCCTACTAGGAGAAGAAAACGCTGAAGAAACTGGTTCATTTTGTTGTGTCGAATAGGGAGCGCTATTCAGACGGTGTTCGAATTGTGACGATTGCGTAAGCATATTAGCGAAAATATTTATTATCGAACGATGCGAATCGATTTTCCGAACTCAAACGTGAAGACGGCGTGGAACTGTCAGAAACAGTCGAAGTTAATAGCGGTTCCTCTTTGCAAACTTTCAAACGGAACTTTGCATAAACTGATTCGATTTGACAAGAAGAACAAGTGTTGTTCAAACTTTTATTGGTTTTGGTGAACTTGGAGTGAGATTCTACAGAAAGCGACAGATCGTCGACTCCATACACACAACGACATTTATCGGAAGAACATGGGCAACGTCTCATCATCGAGTTAACTTCAACAGAAGAGCAGAATCGAACTTTCGTGAGCCGAATATTTCATCAAATAGAAAAGATGCATATTCAACGTCAGAGGGTAATTACTACTAATTAGTATCACATAATAATGTAATATTCAGTAACTAATGTGCTGGTTTTAAGCAGGACAGATTATATTCTATAAATAGAAACTTCGTTGCTTGGTATTTAATCTATTTGAACTGACACTCATTTAATATTTGACTTTATTAGCCTACATATTTAAATTTTATGAAAAGTCTTTTCCTACTTAACTCTATATAATGTGGCATGTTTGTCTAGTGATGATCTCGCTAATGAAAGGAAGGCAAGCCCGAAGTTCTATAAACTAGGTTTTAATCTAGTAAACGTACGATATTCACCATACAGAAATAGGCTGAACGTAGGCTACATGTCTCTAAACGAACAGCAAAGAAGAGCGCTGGTCACCGACATTCCCCAGCCACGACTCGAAACAGCCAAAAACGTCCGACAGCAGACATTCGACGAACACAGCAACTCGAATAGAAAACGTACAAATGCCACGAAGTTCGAACTACAGGGAGACGAAACTACTACTTCGAATAACAATGGTCTTCCATGAAAGAAGACAAAAAGACTAATGTCAACTATTCAAGTAGACTAGCTTCAAAGTCAAATAATCCTAAGTAAACTTTAGGCGGCCTATCATGAGCTCAACAAGAGTTAACCCACAAGTCCTATTTATATAGAATATAAAAGAATATTCTATATTAGAACCAATTGCAAACCGCATTTTGGTGTATTTATACGTGTTTAGACAGTTTATATACGATTGCTAATAAGCTATTGATAACTATTAATATTTGTCTCAAACATAACCTATTAGTATTAATTTTTTTACCCAATGCGCGTACTAAGCTGCCTCATAGAGCTTCCTGATGATGAATGTTTTTCTAGCCAAGCTATCAGCGGTGGCGATTTCCAGGTCATGAGCTCATGGGCGCAGGAGGTGGCCTGTGCGTTTGACAGGTGGCAACAGGTCGTCCAGGACATGTCCCTGAATATAATTCCGCACAGCTGTTGACATTAGACGGTGACACTCCTTGAACTCTAACGGAATCTCGCCAAATCTATAGACTACGCCTACCATATGTCTCTTCCTAGGAGGACACGTGCCTACATGCAACAATAAATAGAATAGATTGATGAATATTAATGAAGTGATCAGAGCTAAGAATAATCAAAGTAACTGGGTATACGATCAATACCTCTTCCTAGGTTGGAATATCCTAGCACGGAACCTAGATATACATTACACGGTATCCGGACATTTCCCCCCGGGACATTTCCCCCCCGGACAATTCCCCCCCCGGCATTTCCCCCCGGACAATTCCACCCGTAGGACATTTCCCCCCGGACTTTTCCCCCCGTTGAGACAGTATAGTTGGTCTTGGACAATATCTATCTATCTATCTATCTATCTATCTATCTATCTATCTATCTGTCTGTCTGTCTGTCTGTCTGTCTGTCTGTCTGTCTGTCTGTCTGTCTGTCTGTCTGTCTGTCTGTCTGTCTGTCTGTCTAAATGGCTGGCTGGATGGATAGATGGATGGAGAGATGGATGGATAGATAGATAGATAGATAGATAAATGGATATATACATAGATACATAGATAGATAGACAGATAGATAGATAAATAGATAGACAGAAACATAGATAGATAGATAGATAGATAGATAGATACATACGTACATAGATACATAGATACATATATAGATAGATAGATAGATAGATAGATACATACATACATAGATACATAGATACATATATAGATAGATATATATATAGATAGATAGATAGATAGATAGATAGATAGATAGATAGATAGATAGATAGATAGATGGATGGATGGATGGATGGATGGATGGATGGATGGATGGATGGATGGATGGATGGATGGATGGATGGATGGATGGATGGATGTATGGATGGATGGATGGATGGATGTATGGATGGATGGATGTATGGATGGATGGATGGATGGATGGATGGATGGATGGATGGATGGATGGAAGGATGGATGGATTGATGGATGGATGGATGGATGGATGGATGGATGGATGGATGGATAGGTAGGTAGGTAGGTAGGTAGGTAGGTAGGTAGATAGATAGATAGATAGATAGATAGATAGATAGATAGATAGATAGATAGATAGATAGATAGATAGATAGATAGATAGAGAGATGGATGGATGGATGGATAGATAGATAGATATTGTCCAAGACCAACTATGCTGTCTGAACGGGGGGAAAAGTCCGGGGGGAATTGTCCTACGGGGGGAATTGTCCGGGGGGGAATGCCGGGGGGAATTGTCCGGGGGGAAATGTCCCGGAGGGAAATGTCCTAAACCCACATTACACTACACTGTGTTTATAACAGAATCGTCTCCATGGCAGTAACGATATTATTATTATTAGTTATATTGCTATTATTATTATTATTATTATTATTATTATTATTATTATTTTTTTAACTTATAAAAAGTCCGGAATGGCCCTATTCTAACTCCTGGCTGGAATATTATTATTATTATTATTATTATTATTATTATTATTATTAAAATTTTATCCCAAGATAATATCCCGTCGAGCGATAAGGCATTGGTGATTGAAATACGGAATAATACATCATATAGTTTCACATAGATGTATGAGTAAACATCGCATAGTTTCACATAGATATGTATGAGTAAACATCGCATAGTTTCACATAGATGTATGAGTAAACATCGCATAGTTTTACATAGATGTATGAGTAAACATCGCATAGTTTTACATAGATGTATGAGTAAACTGTAAGCCCAGCGCAAAGCTCGTACGTTTAACACAATGCAGTGGAGATTTCGTCGTCGAAAGCGCACGGACTAAATTCGAAACCATAGTCGAAAGAGCTGAAGGAACTTTTCTGTTTGAAGTAACTTCTTCGAAGAAGTTCATCGAGTTACAACAGATACGAATTGTCGTCTAGTACATGGATGTCGTTGAGAGTTTAATATGGTGATTGGAAATCGGAGTAACTGATTTACGAACAAGGGAAATCTACTACTACGACGGAGGTTATCTAGGTTATAATAATATAAATATAATTACCACAAGGTGCTGGTCTAAGTACGACATCTAGGACATTCTACGAACTGATATCATACATTTTGATATGGATATTTATTGAAACTGCGATATTACTGTACAGAAGTGACTGCAACTGATTGGTTGATATTATTAACTGAACCTACATAATTATGCAATGGGGCAGGAATGAATTACAATCAGTCTGACATGACATTGTGATCAGTGCCTATCCCTTTATTGATTCAAATATCTGGATATCGTTACATCGGCCTTGTCAAGATCTGGGAAAACGAAATTACTGTGAAAGGCGATTGCGTTGAAACGTTGAATTCCGAAGGACAAGCACTCGAACAACGAACTGGTTGCTCTTGAGTCTCCCGAGATTTGGTTTAGGAGACATACTAGATCAGCGAGAAATGCTAGTCCCATGGTGTTAACTGGTCTCGAAGTTTCAAAAGCCAATGGAACAAGGTGGCAGAATGGCCTCAATTGAGTGTACTTAGCGTTTTTGCTGGACTCCAGGCAGATCCGTCACGCCTCCGCCCGTATGGAGGTTGTGGGCTGGTTAGAGGGGCTACTGTGTCTGCCACTGTGACGTCCCAGGTCAAACAGCGACCCGATAGCCATGGTATCAATGTAACGCCATCTGTTCTTTTACCGTTTGACCTGGAGAGGCTTAGGGTTCATTAACTGCTAAGATGTATGTCTGAATGAATGAGACTTCTGCAGATTAGTTCATTCAAGACCTCATGTCGGCCCGGGCCGAGACGGCATGACATACCATGCGCGCAGTCGGCGGTCGCGTGAGTGCCACACGGGCAGTCATGCCCAGGCGAAGGCCGACAGCTATCCGAATTGCCTCCTCATCCAAGGCCGTACTTGCTGATGGGCAAAGTAAGCAGCCACACACTCGCATTTGGTGCGGAAACTGCTTTCAGACGTGTCTGATGGTTGGCGTTGATGTGAAAGTGAGCAAGTTCGGTTACTGTCCTTTGAATAACGGGTCTGTCCCAAAGTGACTGCTTGTGAGATAGCTCCCCGTCCGGATGTGATGTAGAGTAATTAAAGCACCATTGCTCGACCGAGGTGACAAACTGTTGTCTGTGTCAAAGATTACGTTACTGAGCATGGAGGATTGGATGACGAGGGTACTTGCATCGGAACCGAAAACAGCGGGGAGCGCATTCGAAGCAACCCTACGGCTACACATTGTCAAGCCTCCAGCTTCAACAGGGAGGGAAGCCTGCAACCACTGATCGTCCGACAAAGAAAGGTTCAGGATTGAACGGAGAGTCGTGTTGCTCAAGAAGAGGATGGCCCGAATAAAGGCCACAGCGAAGCGTTTGCATCAATTTAGGAGCGCTGAGCGAGCTCCAGAGTAAGATAAGAGCATCGTGTCTGGACAGGGCCAAGGATAATTCGGAGCAACGGGATTCAAGACAGGCCGATATGGAGAATGGAGTGTTAGGCGCACATATAAGAGAGCTTAATGTCGGAGTCGTTGGGCGTCTATCGGTCTCTCGAAGTGAGCGTGGTGTCAATCATGGTCGCTCTATTGGTAGTCTTTCGTAGTCCTCGTCGATTTTCGCTCGTGTCCATCGATCTCTGGGAGATGAGTTCCTTGCCATAAGTTTTACTGGCTTTATGCATCGCGGGGATGAGATGAGTGAGCCTTCTTCATTGCCTTCGTCACAGATAGTTGTGGGTGAGCAACTTGTCGTTACCCAGTGGCTTGAGGTAAATTCGAACCTGCAACCATGCGATTACATATTGCGAACCACCGCGTCCTACGTCTGGATATCGAGGCGATTATACGGAAGCTTTTTAAAATCGTATTGCGAGGTGAAGCGAAACACTCTCTGTGAACGAGCTCGGAAATTGAGTATTGAATCGCACCGTGGAGGTATATAAATTCTTCGGTAGTGTCAAAGGTGGATTATTTTTATCGATTCATTTGAGGAGATATTTCTTATTACTGAAATATCGGATCTGTTCCTAGATTTAAAGAAATTGAGTTATCGAGCGATTTCGAAGTGCAATCGTTATTATATTAAAAATTTCGATCAAAGTTCTCTGGGGAATAGAGTTATAACTGGGGAAAAGAGTGGCGTCCATTTCCGATCCTTACTCCAAATTACAACGTGATTGCTGCAATGTGTAAATGTGTGGTTCATTACGGGGTTGAGATATTGGTAGCTGCTCAAGCTGTAGGCCCTATTCGTTTTCGGAGTTTAATATTTGTACTCTGCTTGCAATTTTGATAATTATAGTAATTCTAAGTGTCTCTGAATCCCGTTCAATCGCCAGAGGTCGGTGAACGACCTAGCTGTTTGCCTGAGGAAAGGGAAACGCCCATATCTCGACCTAGTTTGACCCAAGTAATAATCATAGATCAACTTAGCACTATAATTACGCAAAGCCTTGGCCTACTGGATTTAGAGAATGGCAGGTGACGCTGACAGAACGTCAGGCAGAAATGGCTGAGCTCGTCTGATTTCATGGGGCGTTTTGTGACGGTTACAGAGCGGCGAAGTGCCTCGATAGCCTAGAAGGTGATATATATGAAAAGCTTGTCGTGGAATGATCGAGCTATGGCAATAGCACGGCTACGGCTACTTTCCATTCGACAGTAGCGGACATATGTGAACCTCGGCCATTGGAAAAAGGTCACTTCCTGTTGACTTTTTACATTCTCCGGAAGCCCTGGTATCACCTGGTAATGTTAGATGCAGTGAACGTCTTCGTAGCAAACCTAGGTCCAATTATAAAACCTTACGGGATTGTTTTGGTCTGTCCTCTTTCCTTCGATTGGATTCGAATCCTGTGCCTAGCGCAGAAGGTCGGCTTTATTCCTGACCTGTGGTTTTACGGCAGCACGTCCGGAGAAGGTACAGCAGGTACTTTCCGACGTGGGCCGAAAGTAACAAAATCAAGGCTTGGAACCCCGATTATAGTCCTATCTGCCATTGCACTGTGCAAAGTGCACAAACATCCGGAGTTTTCTAGATACGATTATAATCAGAATATCTTTCCGTGGAAAGACACTGTTAACCATGCTCCAACGCTGTAATCTCCTGTCTTTCTGAAAATGACATTTTCAGAGAGACTTTAGTAATATTGTTCATTCAATATTTGTATATGTTCATAGGTTCGATGAGAGAAAGCCTTTACACACCCAAAAATTCAGGCAAAATAGATGGACGCGACGCCATCACACAAACGGACGAAGAGCCAGTCAGGAAGGATATAACAGGTTTTGTACAATGAGTTACTCAATCTGCTATTGATTATCTATGTCGCTTATTAAATTTATTATAAACTATTCCTGAAAACGAATTATCCATGGCTGACCATGTGAACTTGTTATGCAACTATAATGCAAGTCATTCTTCCGTTTCATAATTATAAGAAAATCAGCGCAGCAATTTATCCCCACTTTATTGTAAAGCTCTAGGGTTACTGCAACGTCGTCCTAGTAGGCCTGCGTCAAAATACGCCAGATCCAGCCAGAAAGTTCTTCGATGTGCTTATACTAATATTGCTTATTCTTCATATAGGCCCTACATGTATGTACCTTCACCAAGTTCCGCCTTTTCTTCAATACTTTGTTTCATAACGTATAGGCCTAGATGACGCCCAATATGCGTCGGTGCATTATTCAACCCATACACGGGCAGCTTCTTCAAGATTCTTCTTTTGCAGTTCTTTCGTAGACAAACTATGTATACGCTTCTTAAAAGTGCTATTTTTATAACTACAGGTAGTTGACCTCTAACTGTTCCATGACTATCTTTCCCTCCTGATTTTTTCAACTCCTCCTCAAGCCTTTGTCGGCTCTCTTAACACGTTCCGTAACAGAAGGCGTGTCAGTATTCTAGGATCTTCTACTCTCTCTTGCAGAGATTTGACACGTATTTAGGCATCGAAACCATCCATAACGTATAGATGGTTGAATGGTGACACGCTGGCGCGAAGATCAGAAGGACGCGGGTTCGATACCCGCTAGCCCCACAAGGTTAACTCAGCCTTCATCCCTAGGTGGCGATTGTAAAATGAGCACTAGTACAGCTAGGAGCCTTGCATGGCTGCCATACAGTTAAATTCGTCTCCTGTTAAACTTGTTATCGCCTATTACTACTACATCATGTAATCTTACTGCGTACCTGTCAGCTTGAATTAATAAACGAAGATTATAATTAATAATAATAATAATAATAATACTAGTAATAATAATAATATTATTATTATTATTATTATTATTATTATTATTTTATTATTATTATTATTTTATTATTATTACACCTCCATCAAAGCTGCACACTATTATTATTACTGACCCTTGTAAAATAAGTCATGTTCGTTTTGGGCAAGATTTTAATCCTGAACCCAATGGAGTATCAGACCATCATATTAAACTTGGTTCACGATAGTGTTGACCTCGTCACTTACAATAGTAACAAAAATTAGAACTATGGTAAGATTTGCATAGGGAGAAAGCAACCTTCTCCTGTGTGGTTGAGGTCATCCCCATACTAGATGCATTTTCCCCTTGAAGTCACTGCATTTCTCCACAAGAATTTCTAATTAGGGTTACCATACGTCCGGGTTCCCCCGGACGCGTCTTCTTTCTAGGCCCCTGTTCGGGCGGTTTTCCAGAAGTTGGGCGTTTGTCCGGGTTTTCCACTGTACAATTTCTGACGTGGAACCCTGGGCGCTGGATCCATACTTTCTTACTTACTTACTTGGAGCCTAGCACAGCAACGTAATCAGAAACGCGCCAACATGTATTCATTAGCTCTATGCCATTGAGTCTATGGTAAAAACCAGCGGATGAGCCATTCCATCACACAATGTTTTTCTCTAATGCAAAGGCAATGGACAAAGGAGAGAAATAAGTTGCTCGTTGAATCTGTCAAAGGAATTTTCTTTGTGCAGCATAACTTTAAGCATAATTATGTAATGCAAAGACTTTCACGCATGTCTTAGAAGCCGGCCAAAGGTGTTGAAGGTCATAATTTTTCTAATAAATAGGCCTACGCCTCGTCGACTTCTGCAAGTTTGGCTCAACTTGAGTCACCCTCAAATACGGAAGTTTCTGATGATAAGTAGACAGTGTTGGATGAGAGAAAGTATTTAAATAGTTTATGACTATTGACGCCACTATTTCAAATAGTCAGGCAAGAGGTGCTATTGAAATAGTATTTAAATAGTATGCGACTATTTACTATTTATTAAAATTTAAATAGTCAGCCATCAGTCTGAAAACAAAGTTAAAGGTGAAGAGAGGTGGCATAACATAACCCAAAGTCTCAAACCACTATAAACTAACCCTAACCCAACTGTAACCCGAAACCTAACCTTAACTGACCGGTTGTCGTTTTCATATTCGCTGAAACTTTCTTAAAATTTTCAAACAAAAACAACTTCAAAACACATAACGAAATGTCACAAACTTTTAATATATCTGTATAATTTATATATTTTAACATAACCATCATATTGTCACAACTTCACTCACAGGCTCAACAAATATTTGTAATTATCGGTACCAGTATCGGAATCACCAATAACACGTGCTAAATTATCGGTATCGGTTATCGGAAGAAAATGCTTATCGGTTACTCCATATTAGATGTCCTCCAATGTGAAAATGAGTCGTGTCTTGGGTTTGTGCTGTCAACACTGCAAAAGCTCAAAATCAAGATAAAAGATGATGTGGTATTTGAACGTTTGCTGTTCTCAAAGTTAACAAGAACTACTAACGGAACGTTACTACATTAAAACATTTCAAGCTTTCTCAATAATTATATAACTGTCACTGATAGTAGCTAAATAGTTTTTAAATAGTCATGTGGTATTTGCAATAGTTAGCAGCTATTGACTATTTTAAATATTATTTAAATAGTTTTCTACAGGGACTATTTACTATTCTATTTAAATAGTCAACTTGACTATTTATCCCAACACTGTAAGTAGACTATTGTTAGTGTCACCATAGACTACAACTAACTGCACAGTTACTGTAAGTCTGTCTTGTTTTGTGTGCGTGCTCACTGGCTAAAACTCTTAAGCCATTTACATTACTTCCTGCAATTCAAATTTAGACAGTATACATAATATAAAAATAAATCGTAGCGGCGTAGCCGCCAGGTAACGTATACGGTAGGCCTATATCTTATACTCCGATGCAATTCTGATTTTTCCTCTTTTTTCATCTGCGCAAATATGGTAACCCTATTTCTATCATGACTGTTATTTTGGATTGTGTGTCTTTAAGAGTTTATCGACTAGATGGATTGGTTTCCCAGTCGCTTTACATAGCGTATTATTCATGACCGTCATACAACGAACTTATACACGATCGTTATATAGCGCATATTTATGTGACATTTCAACTGTAAATTAGGATGTGTTGCTCAGTCATTTGTTTTGAAATCGTGCGCGGGGTTTGATATCCGCTGCGTAGTCGATACTCTTCAGGATATTAACCTGATTACGGCTTGGATTTGGTGCTCCATCGGTTGATGCCATGTGCGTTAGACAGTGACGCTTCAATAGAAGTTACTAATTACAATTACAATTATCTGATAACGGTTTTTTGTGCAACGGTTGATGCCTTGAGAGGCGTTATATAAATCGTGTGGTTGAATGACTGAATGAACGAACGAATTAATAAATAATGACGATGATGGAGAATCAACAGGATCATCTGTGACTGACTGCGTGATGATCGATTGGTTTTCCACAGTTTGGATATGACTCGGCGATTTCTCTTAATCATTCAAAACATGTTCGGTTATTGCATTATAATATCGAAGTGTTTGATGTAACAACAATAAATGAGAGTCACTGGCATAGTGACGCTCATTTATTCTTGTTACGTACCGCATCACATCTCCAAACTAGAGGAATGGCAGACGTTTGGTTGACTTGCCAAACTATAATTTCTGATGGTTCTGCAGTGCTCGGAGCTGTAAGCTCCGGCTTCAACAAAAGTGTTGCCGCAGAACCTCCATGGAAAGTGACAACTTCGTTCTCAGCATACGACTCATCCTGTGTTGTGTTGATCTCAGGTTGGATGCAGCGAGCGATACACTGAGATAATGCGGGATAGCAATTTTGGATCTGTATTGCTCTCCACCCCCTTTTTAAAGAACTCTCTTCCCCACCTGGGTGGCACGCTCAGATTTGATTTAAGTTACTTAAAGAGAAAACTAATTAGAGACTCTTTCTGAGCGAAACTGTTTGATATCATATTGTTTTTATTGTGGATATCTAGAGTGCTTGTCATTACAAAATTCTATTCTTTTGCGTATTTCTAACTGTAGTTGCGCTGCTGCCGAAATGCATGTTATCAGCTATCAGTTCGTTCTTTTTGTATGCCAAGGTGTGTAATGTTTATGAAGTAATTCGATTTTTTCTTGAAGAGGAATATATGAGCAAAAAGAGAATTGCAGGCAATGTTGAATCAGTTCGCATCAAATTAAAAAGAAGAAAGAGCGATTCCACACCTGATTTATGTAAGTTGCGCTATAATATTAAATTGGATGGACTCAGTAAAGTTTTAAACTGACTAACAACAGTTAGTAGTAGTAGTAGTTGTTGTAGTAGTAATAACATTCTCTTCATAATCATCATTGTCATCAGTGCTCTTTTTCTGGATAAATGAAATGAAATAATAAAATAACAACATATGAGAAATAAAAAAATCTATCTTAGCAGTTCTGGTATGATTGGAGTTTATTAGCCGTTTAATAAATAAAAAATTGTTAGAATAGTTTATTACTAATGTTGTCCTCACTAAAACTGTATACTGACATAAGTGCCACACCTGATCAATTCCCACAACCTCACTGAAATTTTGTGGAGTGCGAACGTGCATCAAATGGCAAAATGGAAGCCTTATGCCCGACGGTGCCCAAAAATGAATTTACTATCATCAGTGTTAGTCCACTTACTGTTCTTAATATAGGCTTGCGTTGTTGATAATTGAACACTTCTTTATATCTTCATTTCATAATTTTTATTGATGATACCAATATCGGATAAATGTCGGATAAATCTGGTCTGTATAAGTGCTTACTAATAAAATTTATGTTGAAATAAGAATGGCAGCGGTATTGTTTAAAGTTAGTAAACTGTTGTTAAATCTTAAAGAGTCGAATTTCTAATTGTTCCCTCGTAGAATTGATGAAAGATAATTCATGTGTAATTCTTGAGCTCACTGATCTGTCTACACTAGTCATTTAAATTAGGTCAAAAATCCTATGTGGTTGATGTACTTAATTAAGTTTACCATTTTGGTTTCTTCTATTCCATTCTGTACTACAGTATAGCACTATATTTGACGTGATGTAGCAGAACGATGTCACATTAGGAGAAGTAATCGAGTATGTAATTATTATTATTATTATGATTATTATTATTTTTATTGTATTGTATTGTGTTTACGAATTTATATAAGCGCCTCTCGCAGAGCAACCTAATCAGAGGCACTGCCAGTGCGAGAAGCCCCGTGAGAAAAGTCTAAACACAGCGAGAACTAGCAGCAATGCCTCCAGATAGGATCTCAGAACGAGTCATGGTAGAAAGATCATTCCAGAGGGAAGGGCAAACAGTTGCGTAGGCACGGTATGGCGCCATAGAAGATGTCATGCCGGTCTAAAGAACGGAGAGGACGACCAGAGGCAGCGGGAAAAGGTCGACAGATAAGTTCACAGAGATAAAGAGGAGCTTGACCTTGAAACGCTCGAGAGGTAAGGAAAAGAATTTTAGACTGTATAGTGTATACGCGCAGAATTATTTTTTTTACCCGAGGTATCAAGGATCCCTCAGGATTTGGAAAAAATTATTGTTATTTAGGAGAAGAGGTCTTGGGGTGCTAATTTATTATTATTTTTGCTTCTTCTTCTTCTTCTTCTTAGTTCCTTTCGTTCCTTTCAGAACATCGGGCGACAAGATTCCTCCATTCTGTACGGTTGTCTGCAATGTCCTCCGCCTCCTTCCATCCGATTCCCATCGCCACCAGATCCTCTTTGAAAGTGCTTCTCCATGTCTTTTTTGGACGTCCTCTATTTCTTTTTCCTCCCTCTGGTACCCGCGTCATCGAATTCTTTGCCGGCCTTTGTGCCGGTAGTCGGAGTATGTGTCCAGCCATCCTCCTTCTCCTTGTTTCCACGATCGTCTCAAGCTCCACCGCTCCAGCCAATCTCAGGACCTCCGCATTGCTGACGTGGTCCTTCCATGAGATGCCTAGGATGCCTATTTTTGCTATTATTATATTATTATAATTATATTATTATTATTATTAGTAGTAGTAGTAGTGGTAGTTGTTGTTGCTGTTGTAGTAGTAATAACATTCTCTTCATAATCATCATTGTCATCAGTGTTTTTTTTAAGTTTCTGGAACGGAACAATAGGTTCCGGAACGGAATAATTATGGGCGGGCTAAAATCCCGATAAACGGGATTTTTGGTTGTGGGGAGTCTCAATAAACATTGAAAACAGTTCAAAACACTGAAATTAAATTAAAATGAATAAATTATTGTTTTTATTATGGAAATTAATAAGTTATTTTTTATTACCTGAAAAAGGTGCCGGAACGCAGTTCCGGCGCGTTCCGGCTGAAAAAAAGCACTGATTGTCATCAAAATCATCACTAGTAGATGAGAAGTAAGAGTGGTGACACAGTCGCTAGGTGGAGTTCTAAAAGCTTAAAAACTCTTACAATGAGTGAATCTGAAACCCCAACCTGTTGGCGCTCTAAGGGCCTGATAGAGGAAAGGAACGGTCATTCAGGGTAAATAGGAGTGCATGGGCTAACACAGTGCGCTACAGAAGCCCGGAGCTGGAGAAGACTCCCTTGGCCCTATAGAAGTCCAGAGTTTGGGCGCAACAATCAATTTATCAATCAATTAGTCAATCAATCATCAATCGACCATAATAGTCACACATTCAATCAATCGGCCAATCGAATTCTCTACAACAATATACTCAGAAGCTCTGCGTATTTCCTCTGGCACCATGTCAGGTTTTTAAAAACAGTCAATCAATTGGTCAATCGAAATTTATATAGCACCCACCCCAGGGACAAAAAATAGGATCGTGGATTGCCTTAACACATCAAACCGCAAAAGTGTCGTTTGCTGCCGGCCGAGAACCTCCCACGAGGCCGGCCCAAACCATTGGAGTGTGCCAGTAAAAATTATAGCCCACTAATCGTACGGGGGTGGTGCGCTAGGAATTACAGACTCACTACTCCAACCACCTACGATGAAAACTTTTATTTTGAGGTTCGTGGGCAAGACCCAGCGCTGGTTAGTTTCTTGATTAGTTCTGCCACCACCTGGTCTTTGCTTTGACTCGGCAACTCTTTTTTTCCATTCTTGCTTTGTATATCACGTTTCATCGTTCTATATTTCTCCTCCTCTCCCAGAATAAGTTTATATTCATCGTCGCTTATAGCTGTGTCTTCTAACGCCCGAGAAATATGGTCATGAACTGTGTTTAGCTTACTTTCCGCCAAAATACAAATTTCGTCGTGTTTTGAAGCTTTAGCAACAAACGATCGGCTAACAACATTTCCAATAATATCCAGAAAACTCGTCGCTATGGCCAAACTCTCCAGAACAATACCAGGAATAAAACCAATACCAGTGGCTAACATAGCTGCCCCACCCACCCCAGTTCCAAGACTAACTATAGCAAGGCCGGCCGAGGCCCCATTAGCCACATCTACAACCCTCTTATACTTCTTGCATAGTTGTCCCCGACTTATCGCCTCGGACCTCAGGAATGCTTCTATTTCGCCGATCTTCTGCAGACGAAATGTTTGCGACGTCGTGTCTGACGAAATTGTTGACTCCATAAGCGGTGGGTACAAAGACATAGTTTTTTTTATAGTTGCTCTATCAGTAACGTTACGTTTAACTCAATAGTTGAAGTACTTAAAACGCCTCTCTTTTTTCCTTCAATTCGAAAACTCGTTTGTCCTGGAATGTATATTGCCCTAGCTGCATCAAATTGTCCACTTGAAATGTCGACTGTACGATCGATACTACCACCAGCAGCTGCCGGTGCTATAACGCGAACTGTTGCATCACCACCGCAAACACCAAAGACTGTTAGCTTCCAGAACCCGCACTCTAACGAAACCCCCTCATTGGTGGTTTGCAAACTTATACACGGAAAACGCGCAGCGGTCAATGGAAGAGTTTGCCACGCACTGGTGGTTACCGTTCCAGCCGCCGTATAGATATCGCGGCTGTGGTAATCGTCCGACACGAAGTCGATGTGCTGTTGAGGCACCGCGGTCAATAGCTCTGCGGTGGGCTTCGGGATGTCGTACCCCCAGTGGCCTACATCACCTAGACTGTCTATGCTGTATTTACACATGTCTATTTCTCCGTGTTGACGGAGATACCCCCGAATCTTGTAGTGCGTGTCAGACATATTTTTCTATACTACTGACTGTCCCCCATGTCTAAAATATGTATAGATCTGGAAGTGGGATATTCCAAAAGTACCTTGTGTTGGGCTGGTGGCCGAGACTACCAGCTTGAATTTTTTGAATACTGTGTCATCAGTGAAGGTGAACTCTTCTGCAGAATTAGTCAATGTGACAGTGGAGGAAATGAGAGGACTGCGTGTCATTCCTACTTCAGGAGCGGTGAGTGGAATCCCATGGAATGACCAAGACGTGATACGTGGTGCAGTAGGACTAGATCCCCCAGCCAGACTAACCTTCCATACTCGCACAGGCGTCGGGCATTCAATCTGTAACCAAGTCCCCGCCAGCCATTCTCTCGAAGTGGACGCTGTCTTCCACTCACCTCTCACACCCGAGTTGAATGCCATATGAGGCGGGTTAGTGGGTAAAGATTCGTTGGCTGAGGCAATAAAACCCGTTTCGGAAACGTTTCTGGATAGGGGCGGAATATGGCCGCTGTAGTTGAGAATCTTGATGTCCGTCGCGTATCGCCTTTCATTAGCTATCTCACTGTCTACATACCGCTTGTTAGTCAAGTACCATGGTCCCGAGGGCGGTGTATCATTATTCGTAGTGGCGATGGTGATCAGCCGCGTCACTTGTTTAAAACTCACAGCGTCGCTATCGGATCCTGAAATTTCTGTTGGGAGCCCAGTCACTCTTTTACCACCCATAGCCAGATCACCGGTCATGGTACTGCCGGATTTAAACACGCATGCGCTCCTAACGATAACATCTTGCTCGTTGGCGTACCTCTTAGCAGCTTCAGCTTTCTGGTCCGCATAGAGTCTAACAGAAGCCCCAATCTCTGCGTTTTTCACGTCAACGTATCGTTTATTTGTCACATGCAACGGTTCTGTTGGTACTCTATCACTCTTTGTCATGTTGTCGGCGATCAGCTTCGATACTTGTGCCATACTCGCCGCGTCGCTTTCGGACGTTGCTGCGCTCGTAGGGAGCCCAGTAACTCTATTACCACCCATGGTTAAATCACCCGTCATTGCGTCGCCAGCTTTAAGCACGCATGCGCTCCTAACGATAACATCTTGCTCGTTGGCGTACCTCTTAGCAGCTTCAGCTTTCTGGTCCGCATAGAGTCTAACGGAAGCTCCAATCTCAGCGTTTTTCGCGTCCACATACCGTGTGTTAGTCAAGTACTTTGGTCCAGCCGGCGCCGTATCATTATTCTTAGTGGCGTTACTGATCAGCTGCGTCACCTGTTTCAAACTCGCGGCGTCGCTATCGGATCCTGGAATTTCTGTTGGCAGCCCAGTCACTCTTTTGCCACCCATGGTCAAATCACCAGTCATAGAATCGCCGCTTTTGAGCACATGCCCGCCTCTTACGATAGCATGCTTCTCGTCCACATATCTTCTAGCGGTGGTGACCTTCTCATCCACGTACTGTCTGTAAGAAGCGTCGCGGGAATCTACATACCGCTTATTCACCACATGCAACGACTCCGTGGGTACTCTATCGAGTTTTACTAGAGCGCCAGCGACCGCTGTTGACACTTGTTTCCAACTCGCTGCGTCGCTATCGGATCCTGAAATTTCTGTTGGGAGCCCAGTAACTCGGTGGCCACCCATAACTAAACTTCCAGTCATTACGCCGCCGGATTTGAGCACGCACGCATTCCTGACGATAACATCTTGCTCATTGACATAACTTTTAACAATAAGGTCCTTGTCATCTGCATACCGCCTAACGGAATCTCTCAGCCCCGCATTCTTCTCGTCCGTGTACTGCCTGGCATCGATAAGCTTTTGGTCTGCATGATTTTCGGCTGCGGTCGCCTTCTGGTCCGCGTATCGTACCACTTGTGCCCAGCTCGCAGCGTCGCTTTCAGACGCACCAGCGTCTGTGGGCAGCCCAGTAACTTTGTGACCACCCATTTTTAGAACACCAGACATCGTTCCACCGGTGATTTGTAGGTTGTCCTGATCTACGATGTCTGCATAAGCCTTTGTTGCGGCGTCTGTGTCCATCGTAGGAGTCCCCACATTTGTCAGCCGAAATCCCCCAGCCGAAAGAATTCCCAGCATGGTATCACCAGCCTTGTGGATGAGCCCAGCGGCGCTTATCTGCCCTCCTCCCACCCCACCTCCACCGTCTCTTCCAAATTTATCAACCGGCATTTTTTTTTATATAAAAAGGATGGTGGAAGTCTAACATAGGTCAAGCACGATGTCTTCAAAATTCTTTCCAGCAGCGAGCTCTCTTAGCACGGTCAGGCAGAGATGACCACATACCACATCATCGGGCCCCTGTAGCTGGAACGTCTGTGTTCTTATAGGATTTTTTAAATATCGAGAAATTTCGAGAGGCGGATCCAGCCCATAACTGTCAAAATAGACGGCTGTAGGTCCATCTATCCAATAGGCGACCCAGTGAGTACCATCGCCGGAACCGGAATCTAAATTAACAACTCCACACTCCTTCTCACGAGCCACGGCGGGCAGACCATCTCGCATGAAAACACCGCGGAAATGCGGCAGACCTCGGGCAACTTTCTCTATATCGAAGTTGCTAAGAGGTTTTAGTTTTTTTGTCCGATGTAGAGACCCGATCCTTTACACATTGGACAACAACCACCACGAGTCTGGCGCCCGAGATATAAACCGGACCCCCGCGCCTCGAGTGCGCGATTGTGACGCTCCGCCTCCGCCTGTGCGGCGTCGTTGGCCTGTTTGTTGTGCACGGCCTCTGTCACCCCAGCGGCAATACCACCCGCCGCGGATAACCCACCAAAAAGCAGTGGGAGGAGAGCCAGTAGTGGAAGAAATCCGCCCGATTTTGTCATCTTTTTCAATTGTGTTTTGGTGAATCTCAGCTCCATGCCAACGCCTTCCGAAATCTTCCTCACGATTCGGGCGGCTTGAACTTTTGTCAGCGCGAGCTTATCGTCTCCACGAAGCTGGCCATGAGTGAGCCGGATCGTGGCGCCAGTGCCATCGCGCGCAGCTTTAGCCAATGTTGCCTTTTGCCCTTCGGTCAGCGAAAGGCCGAACGCAACGTATTCAGTTTTCATTTTTGGAAAAAATATATCTAAAAGAGGGCCTTGTATCTAAATGTGAAAAACGATTTCTAGTAAACGACGTTGAATTTGCTGCCATCCGATTCAAAATTCAGGAGTCGGTCGCTGATCAGGACGGCATATGCTGTCGTATTATTTGGTACCCCTTCGTTAAAGTCCACCTTGATTTGTATGTCCTGTACAGAGGTTTTAAGTCGTTCAGATTGCCTCCGCACGTCCAGAACGAAGATCGGAAACAAATCTACAAATTCGATTGGTGTCAGTTGGCATGACGATTCACGCGCGTCTATGCCGCAATATTCTTCCTTGAAGTCACGTAGGGCCTTGTAAGCGCGAGAGGTTGTCCTCTTGGTGAAGTCGAGATTCATGTCAACAACCGGGTAGCGATCGCTGTTGAGCATAGCGAAAATGTTGCGAACCTGCACATGGTCAAACAGTGCCGGATTCTGGCCTTGATGTGCATTCTTTCCAGTTTGAAAAGCAACAAGAATCCAGCGTGGCTTTTCCGTGCCCGACTTAACACTCAAACGCCAGGAAAAAGTCGTCGCTCGTGGCACCGCAATGTTGTCGCATTGCATGGCGCGGAATGCTACAGGTACCTTAACCTTGGCTTCAATCTGCTTCATAAGCATGCTTTTATACTCCAAAGCGGGTATTATATGCGGCATGAACCAGGAGAGTTTAGTCAGCGTGATCTGGCCATTGACCGCAGCGGCTTCCTTGAAGATCGCGTCTGCATCCCCCTGCCGGCTCAGCAGTAAGGAGTGTTTAATCCCGTATACGACCTTGTGATAATCATCGCAAAAGCCGAATAGATGTCTTAAGGGAACGATGAATGAAAACGTTCCAATAGGGACGGGTTTTCCAATGATCATCAGTCGACGGGCCTCGAAGCCGATATTCGCGGTCGCCGCCGCCGCACTCGTGTCCTTCTGCCAACACATGTTTAAACCTTCAGCTCTGGAGAAGTCGTCGCCGTAAACCAGCATGCCTTTCATCGTCGTGGCTTGCCCAGGTGACATGACATTCTCTATCTCGGTGTTGTTAGCCAGGTATCGAATCTGAGAAAACATGTACGGGACGGCGTTGTTGATGAATGACACCAACGTGTCTGCGATGTAAGCGGCGCCAGTTGTTGTAAGCCTGCCCTCCACAAGAAGGTAACTCTTAGAAGGCTGCGTGAAAATGTCTTGGTTCTGGATGTCTATCTGTATGGCCTGGCCATTGTTGATAGCCGCGGGATTTTGTGACTCATACTCGCGGTATTCAAACGATTCGATGCTATTGTCATCGGGCACCGCCGAAGCGATGTCCAACATTTCACTCGGCACGTCAAATGCCGCCATTATTATAGTTAAAAAAGTTCAAGCTTCAATTATTAATCATGTTGCAAATTAATTTCATATGTGGTGGGTTAAACATTTTTTTCCGTTTTGTGAATTAGTCGGAAATTTTTTTCATTTTGCAAGAAACAGACCCCTACCACAACGACTCGGCTTTATAGTCTTGAAACCGGATCCAGCAATGCGGCTGTTTATGTCAGCCATTGCCGGAACAACTGATGGCGGACTCACAGCCAGTTGTTTTAAGTATTCGATGCTCTTGTCGCTGAGCGCCTTCTCCAAAGGTGCGGGAACAACGGGCGCGGCAGATGAATTTTCATTTCGTAAATGAGCTTCATTTACGGCCGCAGCGCGTCTCGCTTTCACGGCATCGACGATCTGCCTGACGGCGGAGGCTGTTGTGGCGCCGGCTTTCGCGACATTACCAACCGCCTTGGCAACGTTTGTGATTGTGCCTCTATTCGCCGAAATGAAGGAGCCTGCACGGCCAAGGAAACCCGCGATTTTGGGTATCCAGTCGAAAAGTCCACCACCCACGACACGACGCCGCTTTTTAATTCCAAGAACAAACATGAGAATATTTAAGTGTGAAAATCTACGCACTGCGGATGTGAAACCTTATAGTTACTGTCTCACCGCGGAGGTTTAATTGTTCACCATTCTGGTCGGTCAGCCACACACGAATGCCCTGTACGTTGCCAGCCGGTGCTACTGGTAGGTACACTAGATTTTTCGGAGACTCGATTACCTTGTAGCCGGGCGACACATCCGGGAAAAAACTGTAGATTACTGGCAGCTGGCTACCATTTCGATACGATCCAGAGATAATATCACAATTTACCAGGATTGTGTCCACGCGGAGAATATCGACTGGATTTTCTCCCTCTTTATAACCACTACCAAGCCTCTGAGGGTTAAAACCGAGCATTTGCCTGATGGTAGATTGAGCCATATTTACCTTATATAGGGCATTCGTAATTTTTATGAAGGCGCGTAGGGTAGATGCGTTAGCTCCTATGGTAATAGGAGAATTAAAGCCGAGTGGTGCCACACCCGTCGGAGAATTTTGCTTTTCTAACTGCCTACCGATTTCATCATTAATCTGTGCGATCTCGTAGCTTCCGTCGGGCAAAATGATCGTCTTCCACGTCACACCATTGTCGGTGCTGTAGACGAACTTGTTATTTGTACTATCGATGTTGGGAATCGAATTATAAGTTTCAAGATTGACCAAAGCAAGCTCAAAGCGTCTTTTTGGATCCAGGTACAGCGGTGGTGAGAAAGCCGTGGTCCACCCTGTAGTATCTGAGGAAACAACTATACTAAAATTTTCCTTAGGCTGTAAAAGTTCTCTAATTTCTTCGAGCAGTTTCTCCGAGCGTTCCATCTTGTGTGCTTTATTTTATGAGCATGTTTCTATTCAATTCGAGTGCCAGCTCTTTGGAGATCGCACCGGAACGCAGTAACTCGTCAAGAATGGCGGAGATTTCGTTGTCAAGACCAGTGTTTCCCGCGGCCCTAGAGGCCACCAAAAGCTGTAACCTCTCTACCAGGGCGTTTGGGTCGTTATAAAATTGCACCGCGCCGCCACGAATCAGCTGGAACTTTTTACTTTTCCGGCCATGAATAGGCAGACCAGACATCTGTACGAGCTTTTTGAAAGTTTCAATTGCCTGAGGCGAATATTGCTTAGTCTTAACGAAGCGTTTCGTTAACAGGCTGAACAATGACTCATCGGCAGGAGCTTCGAGCACGAGGTTCCCACCTTTAAACACTCTTAGTCTACCAGCAGACAGCGCGACGGGGTCGACGGAGAGCTCACCCAAGGCGCTACCTTGTAATTTAAGAGGAACGGCTGGGACACTGAAAGCCTTTCCCTTTTTGATGAGGCTGTGGCCCGCTAGCAGTGTATGGATTCGCTTTTTATATTCCCTTAGGGCTTTCGATATCTGCAGTCACCTCATCTACCTTTTCTTCGTCTCCTTGCTTATTGGCTTTCCTTTTCTCTTTGCCCAGGGTGTGGCGATTATAGTGATTTACCTCACCGATTATCTTTTCAGCACCTGCAATGTCGGCTAAATCGAGCTCGCTCGGAGGTTTAAACCCATGCCGTGTGATTGCCGCGACGTTGAGATATTTGTTTGGATCTACTAACAATGCGGGGGGAATTCGTGATGTTGGAAGCGCTGGAAGGGCTGGAGCAGCTGCTGTTCCTGCGGAATCACCGAACAAAGCTGCTATCGGGTTATAATTAGCAGACTCTGAAATCTGCGCCGGCAAATCCTGTAAAGCGCTGGTAACTTTCTGCAGCTCCTTAGACGTAGCCGCCTGGGATTCAGCCGTGGCTGTGGCTATTGGTTTGAAAAGCTTTGCCGGATCGTACTGAAGGTTGGCTTCACCGAGTTTCTCATCCACGAAACGTTGTCTCAATCGATTTCTCCGAGCTAAATAATCCTGAGTCAACGCGTCTCGCTCCTGTTTAGACGAAACTTTTGTCCACATCGTGATTGTATGTCGGCTATATGTTGCCTATATCGTGTCTTTAAATACTTACCTTGGGCTTATAGAAGCGATCGAACCCGCAACGATATTTTCCGTCGTACACCTTTGACGTTAAATCTATGACTGCAAATCCATATGGCTGGGCAGCACACTCGCTGAAGAACGTACGGAACTCATCGAAAGACATGTCGCCGCCCACGAACGTATCGTGAATGGCTCGCAAATTTTTGCTGTCTTGGTTGAAGAGGACGATAAGATTAGCATTGTCACGGATCGCTTGCTTCGGAATTCGAAAATAATTCTGCGTTAAGTAGAAGCAGTCCGCGCCACCGTGTCGACCCATAGTGAAATACCTTTCGATGGGCGACTGTTTTTCAAGCATGACGTCATCGAACACTAGAAGGCTTCTGGCATTCTTATTTAATGATTCAACTGGAACTATTTCATCTGAGCAAGAGTGAAAGGAAGCCACTTCCTTCCCGGCAACTTTTTCGAGTTCTGTTATCCAGTCCCGAAGAAACTGATATTTTTCCTGTCCCAGAGACTTTGAGTATAGATAGAGCCGGTCAAAACGTAGGTACCCCTTCTTCAGAAGGAGGTTGAGTAGTAGGTTTGTTTTTCCACATCCGCTAGGCCCACAGATTATGCATCGTATGCTTGATGGCAACAACCAATGGTGGTGTTTTTTCCCATCGTCGGCTTCGAGGTCAAAATTTGTTATTTCCATATAGAGACAACGAGTTATGATTGTATTCAACGAACACAATGTATTGCCTACGATGTAAGAAACATACTGAGACTTCAAATGAAACAATCGTCGAGTTACGAAACGGTCGGCCAGCCAAGAAGGGAACCTGTGCCGTCTGCGGTGCAAAGAAGAGCCAAATTTTGCCTTCTAAAGTGCGAAAGACTGGAGGTTCTCTACTGAATAGGGCCCTCAACGCTCTACCTCTGCCTGAGATGCATATGAGCCTTCCATCCGGTATGTCTTCGGAAGATAATCCGGGAGGTTCTTTTCAGAACACGGGAAAGTACTCTTACTGTGGACCATTCACAAAACTCGATAAACGGCTGTCACAGCGATATCTCGGTGTTAATCAGCTCGACCGTGCGTGCCTCCACCACGATGTGGCTTACGCAGTTCATAAAGATACTCCGGGGCGTAACCACGCAGATGACATCCTCGCTGCAGCCGCGTCGAAGATCGCACTCACCGATGAAACTCCGGATTATGAGAAGAAAGATGCCCGGCTCGTATCGGCCATTATGTCAGCGAAGTCGAGGCTGGGGATGGGTTTTGGAATAAAAGGACGGCAGGGAAAATGTAAATGAAAATCATTTGTGTATGTGTTTACCTGTTTGTAATATATAGTTTACTGAAATGTCTAAGCACCTTTCAGCCGTCTATTACAGCCCTAAAGGTTACTGGCGAGGCAAGGCTGCAGTGAAAAAACTAGCCTCAGCCGCCAAAGTTTCCGAGGCGGAGGCTCGTGATTGGTTGAAGAAACAAGTGGTGTGGCAGATTTATTTACCCGTTCCACGCCGCATACCGCGTCCAAAGTTCGAGGAAAATCGCCCAAACGCCGTACACCAAGCCGATCTCTTGTTTTTACCTCACGATAAAGTAGGTCGAAAGACTTATAAATACGCTCTCACTGTTGTTGATGTTGCTTCACGATACAAAGAAGCTGAACCGTTGATCAACAAAAGTGCGACCGAAGTCGCCGCCGCTCTAAGCCGGATCTACAAGAGGGGTCCATTGACTTGGCCTCGACTCTTTCAGGTCGACCCTGGCCGCGAATTTATGGGTGATTTTACACCGTTGCTGGCGAAGCACGACGTTCTTGTAAGACGCGGACAGGCCGGAAATCATCGCCAACAGGGCATCGTTGAACGCTTTAACCGTACTCTAGCTGAGCGACTTTTCGGTGCCCAGTACGCTCAGGAATTGCTTCTGGCTGCAAGGGGGTCATCCGAACGGTCAGTGGAATGGGTTCGACGATTGCCCGAAGTTGTAGCTGCACTAAACGATGAGCCGACGCGCTTGCTCGACATGAAGCCGGTTGAAGCGATGAAAGCTGCTAAAGTGACACAGAAGCCCTCTCATTCACAAATGAAAACTCGTTTGTGGGGCTTGGATGAGCCTGTTCTCGGGCACGACGTTCTCGTCCGATATTTGTACGCTCCCGGCGAGCTCGAAGGTGGAAGCAAACGTGCCACCGATCCTAACTGGTCGCTCACCATCCACGCTATTTTGGATGTTGTTCGGCAGGCTGGCCAACCGGCTTTATACCATCTGGTAGACGGTCCTGCCCGCGGGTTTGTACGTGAGGAGCTGCTTCTGGTTCCTATGGGCACTGAGCTACCACCCGATAGAATACTCAACCGTCGTTGATTTTGTAGTGCCCGTATGCCAGCGTTGTTATCCCATCGGCCTCTATCCACTTTTTTGTGTCTAATGGAGAGAGGCTGATCTTATTCTGCTCGTACACTCCGATCTGGTGGTCGTGGCTTCGAATCACGACTTGTGTGTGCCGCATCTCTTCTCGTTCGAACAGGCACTCCTTGTATAGCTCGTGATGCAGATCCTTCTTCACAACTGCTCTCTGAACGCCTTTAGCTTTCCTGATCTCTGAACCGCCCGATTTTAAGATCGAGTACATCTTCGGACGCAGTCCCACGAATTCGGCGATGGCCAATCCGTTACATTCATCCTTGAACTTGCCCACGACTTTCTTGTTCTCGACGTCGTAGTATGGGCTGTCTCTAGAAAACTCACTAAAGTCGTATGAGTGTTTTTTGTTCCACATATCGGCATAGGCGTTCGGAGTTTCCACCTGAAATAACAGGCTGTCAGTGTCTGTGTATAAGAGTTGGGCATTGTTGCCGTACTCGTTTTTCACATCGTTGTACCAGAAGTCGTACATCAGATGCTTGCTGAGGTCGAGGACAGCCTGGCCGACATATGCAGGTCTGTTTAACTTGAGCTTGTTCTTCAAACTGTGAATCGCGGCGAGTTGGTCGTTGAAGATTTTGTGTGATATGTAGGCCGGGTCAGCAATTAGTTTACGAAGTTTGTCAACTTTTGAGGTCGGTACCAGGTTAACTCTGATTCTTTTTCTAAGATTTTCCATGGTCTTTCCAAAGACCGCATTATTAGCCAGTTTGAAGAAATCCTTCTCAAACTCCGACGTTGCCTTCGCTCTCAATTTCGTATTCATCTCGATGTATGGAGCCATCCATGCCTCCTGTCTAAACTTAATGACACGATGAATTTTAGAAACTCGTAGCCCTAACGAGTGGTAGAGTTTGAGATTTCTATAATGGACCACATACCGCTCCTTAGGTCGTAGGCTTGGTACTAACTTCACATGCTTTGTGAACTTGCCTCCCAACTCGTTCATAAGCACATTCTGATAGTCACTCAACCACTCCTCTTGGACTGTCAGGGTCTCCGGTGCTAAGGGATAGTCGCTATGTGATTCGTGGAGGTGCTCCGGGTACCCGAGATCGACTTCAAGTAGGAAGCCTTCAGGCGCGTCATCTGGAGTTTCCAACACTTCGTCGAGAGTAGGACTTTCCCAGCTAAATCCTCCAACTGGTAGTGGCTGTTGCATCGCCCAGCCGTAAAGATTATTCGCGTCGAGGTACATGATCCAGTTGTCTGGCTTCGTGGTATCGTAGTCGGGGCATTGCGGGTTGTTGGCTTTTGCGAAGCGCTTAGATACCATCGAGATTCCACCTCGGAGACCTTTCTCTACGAACAAATGCATATCTATATCGGTTAAAAGTTCGAGCTCGATCTTCGTCTTTTTCAACAATGCGTCCCAGGCCATTCCTGGTAGGCTAAAGTAGTTTGCTGGATCTAGACTGTAGTGCTTCATCGATGTGTCTCTGAAGGTCTCGAAGACATCTGCGAGTAGAAGTACATCCGTGCGGAGATACAGGTCGTGATAGTCGCCCAGAGTTTTACAGTCGAATTCGTTCCATACTCGTTGGGCCTGTTGATAATCCTCATCTGAAATGTTCTCTCGGGACAGCCTGCTGTAGAACGCTTCTTTGGGTGGAAGTCGGTCTTCTTCGAAGCGGTTGTAATCGTCAATGTGCTCGTAACAATATACGCCCTTTCGCCTCAATAGATCTAGTTTTGTCCTATCATTGTGAACGAAATTTTCCTTTATATATGCCGTTGTGACTTTCAGATCCTCAAGCGACAGATTTCCTGATAATTTATCCAACGAGCTGTTTAGAAACTGGAGGCTGTCGATGAACTGTAGTTGCCCAATGTTAAATGTCATGTATTTCTCCATATTGTTTGGAATGCAGTTAATTTCGGTTTTTTCATCCTGTGCGGCTTCACAGCCTCCGATCGCTTGCATGATGAGATGGCTGTCGTAGCCTCGCAGATTGTGGAAGACCACTGGTACCTTACACTTATCTGGATATATTCTAAGTTTTAAGTTACACTCGCTGTGAGCGGCACCTCGGTACTTACCAGTAATGTGACAGTGGTCGCGAACTCTATCCGCTTCGAGTGCATTTCCGCAGATGTGACATTCGATAGCTTCGCGGAATGATTGGCGATCGGCCGCTGACATAACCATCTTAGCTGGGGTGGCCAGCCTTTGTTTGATAGAGTCCAGCTCGCCTTGTATTCGTTGTAGGAATTGTTGAACGGCGTTCTCTCCACGATATAGCACCGGCTTCTTGGTGCGGCCATCGTATCGAACCACTATATAACAGAAGCTACACGGTTTCTGCTCAGCTATCTGTCTGGTGTTGCTCTCGCTGGGGTTCATGACTGCACCTTCGATTGGTATGTTTAGAGCCTCGAAGTCTGCGTAAATGATATACGGAATGCGCATCTGTTTGTGGTGATTCTGGAATTTGAGGATATTTTCATCCTCTTTTGGCATCTCAATCCGCTGAGGCTTCTCACTGATGCCCTGACAATCTTTGATATGGGCATCCAGTAAGTCTTGTCTACAGAATATGTGTAGGCAGCGACGACATGGATGTTTCCTGTTGTTGTCTTTACTATTTTTATGAAGAATTCGACCAAGGTCTTTAATCCAGACGTAGTGGTAATTCTCGCCACTGACTAACAGTAGAAGATCGATATTATAGTCTCTATTGGTCTGCTTTGATACACAGATTGGAAATAACCCTTCATTCCATCCGAAGACCGATACGGACACAATAGGGTTCTGACGCTCGAACTTACCGATATCTGTAACCTTAACTGGAAATTCTATACCATCGAAGTTTAGCTCCTGGAGGTGGGCACGATACTTAGTTGGGCGTTGAGGGTTCTTTTCTACTGGATACATGGCGCTTAGTATGGCCCACTCAAAGCAACGATTGTCTTCATTCTTTACATTAACGACTGAATGATAGGGAATATACTTCGGTGTTGGAAAATAGCTCTTGCCTCGGAAAGGCTTATATCTTGCAAAACTGAGGTTTAGCGCCACGACCCGCCTCGCCCTCCACCCCGACCCCTCATTGGTATAATCCTCGAGGTGTTTCAGTATTTCAGCCTTGGCCTTCCGAATAGCTCCTTGGATTTTACCCGCATTGGTAATTGGTACTGCTGTGCTTCGAAAGTAGGCGGTATTGGTAATGACGCCGGGGGGCGCGTTGCCACCATACACATTGTCAAGGGTCGGTGCCAACTTTTCCAACTCAACAGTCAACACTTGAGTGTATTTCAAACCGCCATTTTTCAAGAGCTCTTCGTTTAGCTGTGCCTCGATGTTCTGCTCCATTGCACTCAAGAAAGCCAACGCATCTCCTTCTAGCCTGTGGTTAAGAGGTACTTCTGCCCGTAAGTCTCTCAGATGCTGGTTGGCGAGCTCTTTGTGCACTAGAAAGGGTGGTGGTCCACCTCTATCCTGCATAATTAGGAGTGGGTCGAATTCTGCCAGAATGGATTTACGTTTTGCCCCTCTGCGCTTGCGCACTGGAGGAATTGGCCTTGGAAGCAGTGGCTGTAGTAAGCGCCTTTTGACTGCATGTGGTATGGGTTCGTCTAAGATATTCTGTAGAACTGCTCGAAGAGCTGGGGGGCCAGTAAACTCAACCAACAATTGTTCAATTTTTTCATTCGTAGACAATGCCATAATTATAAATTGTTTTATACTACTGTGGCAAACTTTTCCTTAATACAATAATTATATCATTTGTTCAAAATGAAATTTTGTTTACTGATATTCGATTGACGCTTGCTCATCTGTATTACCTCAATACAATAACTATATCATTTGTTCAAATGATAATTTTTTTTATTCTACTGATATATTTGATAGTCGCTTCCATTCTTTATTAAATTCACGGACTAACCCACCTCGTCGAGCTCTCAAATATTTAGCGAAATAACCACATTTCATACACTCACCCACGTGTGTTTTTATACCCCTTCCACATTTGGCGCAAGGTCTCGTCCCACAACCGTTTCGCAGTCGTGCCAAATGTTTGAAACAGTACTCCCCAATGCACCTGCGACAGCAGAGGGTTGTTTTCCCTATACCGAGCCAAATGCAAAAGTTTTGCCCTAGCATTATGTTTTATGTATACCACAACCTATTCATATATTTAAATTGAAAAATGGCCCGTGGGAGGCGGCTCGGCCGGCAGCAAACGGCACAAACACGTAGAGCTTCTTCTGTATGTCCGCAGGCTGGAAGGAGATGCATTGGCTTTGTTAAAATTCAGTGGGGGCCGGTCTCTACCCCCCAATTTTTTGAGTAGATGACTGTTGATAATTCATCGGGCCAAAATCAATATTTCTGCCTAAATCGTGGGGAAAACGTAAATTTGCCACGTGTAAAATTTTCAGGTCCAAACTTACTGTATCCTGTGCTGTTTGCTAAATGAACTTAATTTGAAATAAATCGCATCAAGCGTGGTAATATTCGTGAAACATTTTGACAAAACTTCATCAGGCCAGTATCAATATTTTGGTCTACTTCGTGCAGAAAAAGCAAATTTGCGTTGTGTGAAATATTCACCCCAACCAAAAATTTACCCCCCAAAAATTTGGTTAAAAATTCATCAAGTGAAAACCATTATTTTGGCTCAAATCGTGCAGAAAACAGAAATTTGTGACATGTAAAATTTTTCATCCAAAACAGTATTTCTGTGTGCGGACTTATGGCTTTCGCTGTTCGGGACGTTTCAGTTGAACCCATTTATAACGGGTCGTGGCAGCTATTGTGGCTTATATCATGATATATTTTTCTAGCCCGCTGGAACCCTAACCTATTAACATCTTTGGCTGGAACAGTGCAGACCAGGATATGAATCAGTCGCGTGCAGTGGGTTTCATGTGCATACGCGGTAGCCTATATATACATTTATACAAGGAAGTAGGCTAAGGGTCGCGCGTGTGCACATAATGGATATGTATATATATATACTGCGTTAGAGCTGTAACAGTTGGACGAAAGCGGATGTTTTTTCGGCGACCTGCTTCATGTGTGCTCGGGCCTACTGATAATTATAACAGACCTACTTCATGTGTGCTGAGGAAGACCGGCCATCAACACATGTAAGACATAATTTCTTTGTTTCGTCGATTATATAATATATATATAATTTCGTTTATAATGACAAACCGCAACATCTTACAGAAAGAAACCTTAGTCTAGATTGGTGTATGAAAGGTGGAATAATGCAGGGCCCAAACCGGATATTGTTGTCTGCAGTAAAAAACCTTAGTCTAGATTAGTGTATGAAAGGTGGAATAATGCGGGGCCCAAACCGGATATTGTTGTATCAGGAAACTGAGTATTGTAGTAAACCCTAGCTTATCGTACAGTTCCCCGATACAAAAGGATTAATTTAAGAAAGCTAATTTGAAGCGGCGGCGCAAAATAAATTTTCAGAATGAATATCTTTTTTGAAGAGGCTGCTATATAAATTTCTAGAATGAACGAGTTTGTTGAGGAGGCGCAATATAAATTTATAAAATCAGGGTTTGATAGCCAGCTGACCCACTTGGGTTGACTTTGAACATCTGCTTAGCATCCTGTTGCTGATATATATTTAAACTGGCCTGTACTGAGGCGTATGTCTATACCAGGATGTGTCACGCGACGGCTTGGTAACAGGATGTTGATGAACGCATGGCCTAATTTCTGCACCCAGTGTGCGTTCGTATGCGTACATGTCTGTTGTATGCGGCCGGCTTAGTAACAAGATGATGATGGTTACTTTTAACTGTAAACATCCAACGCTGTTTATGTACACCAACGGCATTTAACTAGTACAAGCGGTGCTATATAAATGAAATTTAGTTTGTCAACAGCCGTTGTTTTCCATTGCTAGAGAAACTGGTTATTCAGGACGGTCATGGCTTTTCGATGGCTTTCTATACAAACGCACGTAATGGTGGCTTCACCGTGCATACACATAACTGATATAAAAATGAGTCAGCATCATTATCACGCCGGCTAATGAACCAGCCACCATGCACAGCATTGCACACGCAGGCCGATAACCATATGACCAATTGTTCAACACACACATACACACACACACACACACACACACTCACACACACACACACACAAACACACACACACACACACACATACACACACACACTCACACACACACACACACACACAAACACAACACACACACACACACACACATACACACACACACACAAACACACGCACACAAACACACACACACACACACACACACACACAAACACACACAATAGGGGCCTATAGAATATGGTTTTCGTAAACAGGTCTGAACTTTGGTTTCGGTTTCTGCTCGACCCGACAGCTGAGTGCCTTGGTGGAGTTTTGTGACACAAAGGCATTTCAACCATTGACTCAGCGTGTTCAACGCCCAGGGGCCACATTCCTTGGTGGCACGGTCGACACTTTGATTCGCACAGCGTATCTCGGTGACGGGTCGCTGAGTGCCTTCGTGGACTTATATGCCATTGACTCAGACTACATCCTCAACACCTACGCACATTCCATCGTGTCACGGTCGACACTTAGATTCGCACAGCGCGAACGATATTGAAGTCGTCCAGTACAGTGTGGCTGAGAATAGACAGGATGTAGTATATCACTAATGCACTGGAGTATCATATATACGTGACAGCACGTTGCTAGTGCCACTCCTTGTTTGATCGCTGACTGCGCCCAAAGCCCTGAACTTCTATAGGGCCAAGGGAGTCTTCTCCAGCTCCGGGCTTCTGTAGCGCACTGTGTTAGCCCATGCACTCCTATTTACCCTGAATGACCGTTCCTTTCCTCTATCAGGCCCTTAGAGCGCCAACAGGTTGGGGTTTCAGATTCACTCATTGTAAGAGTTTTTAAGCTTTTAGAACTCCACCTAGCGACTGTGTCACCACTCTTACTTCTCATCTACTTCACTATCAGTATCGTGCCCCTCTCAGGAACGTTGCCGTTTCCACGACTGTGCCAATGAACTGTTCCTCCATACAGTCTTGAGTATTTTGTAGCCAATAATTTGGCTGAAGATCCGCCTCCATCATTTAAGTACATAAATATTATGTGCATTGGTCTGTTCTAAAACGTTGTTGGCCAGAAATATAGGCTCGGAGTGCTCTAGAGTGGGCCTGCCTGCCATCGCACAGAACGAATCGTAATCGTAATCGTAATCTCCAAACTTCTAAAGCGCCACTCGAAGGCCAAGCGCAGGGCACCAGCCTATTCACGAGCGCTACGTCAGATCAGAGGGGTTTCCAGAGAGTAGCCCAAAAGAAGTCCGAGTCCGGTTTCCAGAAGGCCAAACCAAATCAGAGGGGGTTCCAGAGTGTGGTCCAAAAGAGGTCCAAGTCCGATTTCCAGGAGGACATACCAAATCAAAGGGGTTTCCAGAGAGTAGTCTAAAAGAGGTCCAATTCCGATTTCCAGGGTACCAAATCAGGAGGTTTCCAGAGAGTGGTCCAAAAGGAGGTCCAAGTCCGATTTCCAGTTGGCCAAACCAGATCAAAGGGGTTTCCAGAGAGTAGTCCAAAAGAGGCCCAAGTCCGATTTCCAGGGTACCAGATCAGGCAAGGCAGAGCAGCTGTCAAGGCGGGTGTCGTTTACGGCGAGAATAATTGGAAGGCGGAGTATCAGATGAGTCAGGGTATGAGTATTTGAAAAGATGAGACTTCAGTTTTGAGTGGAATGCCTGGGGGGTGATAGATAGAGGAACATGAGGAGGAGGATGATGGACGAGTTGCAATGATGATGGAGGCACTAAGAAACTGCGAAATTCCGGGGAGATCATTCCAGAGGCGTGGTGCTGTGATGGAAATGGCTCGGTTGGAGAACTTGAGGTGAGTAGTGACTGTGGGTCGAGTAAGACTGAGATGGGACGATGATCGGGTGGGGCGGGTTGTCTGAATGGTGAAGAGATCACGAAGGTACTTGGGCTGGGAATATTGTAGGGAGTTATAGGTTAGTGATAGGACTTTGTAGTGGATTCGCTCTGGGATTTTTAACCAGTGGAGTGATTTGAGGATGGGAGTGATATGATGATGCTTGGGCGTTCTAGTGACAGCTCTGGCTAGTGAGTTTTGGATAAGCTGTAGACGCTTGATTTGAGTGGATTCAAGGTTGAGGAAAAGAGAATTGCAGTAATCACTAATCAAGCTTCGAATGAACAATGGAGGTAGCAATGGTGGAGGCAGTTTTAAGGTCGAGGATGGGTCGTGTGCGTCGGAGGTCACGAATGTGCATGAAGCAGGAGCGCGAGAGGTTGGAAATTTGGTTAGAGAAGGAGAGGTGTGGATCAAAAATAACACCAAGAGGAGTCAGAGATGAAGGTGAGAGACGATGAGTTAGTCGAAAGGTTTGTGGAAGGATCAGGGATTTTCTTGATTTGATCAGGAAGGCCTGGGATGATGAACTCAGCTTTAGAAGGGTTAAGGCAGAGGAGATTGGATGACATCCACTGTTATATAACGAAGTGCCCAAACATCCGGAGTCATTCTCTTTCAGTCATCTCCGACACTAGGGTTAGTCCCGTGTTCCCTCAGATTTATTTCTGCACTGGTGATGTATGCAGTATATGGAAGTCGCATGATTCTTTATAGGCAGCATTTATTAAAAGGCATCCGTTTCTATCCTTAGGGTCACCGTAGCGTCCAGATCTCAGCCCCATAAAAGCAGAGGTGGATCAATTTTAAAGATTGTGGCAGGTGAATTTTGGTGTCTATTCGAATCGTACTAAAAAATACCACGATTATTGCTGTTCCAATAGTCATGTGAACTTGTTATTTGCCGGCGGACCTCAGGCTAGCTGTTGTCATCAGTCTCAAGCCAAGGTTGGTGAACACTCCTATCAGTTCCGCCGTGGTTTCTCAGAACCTGTATGCAGTCCAAAATCGGAGGACGTTTCTCCGTTGTCTGGATCTTGGTTTTGACCAGTTGCTTTCAATAAAAACTCTCTTTCCAACAACACGACCGAGCTATTCAGAATTTCGGCAAAGTCCAGGTCCAAGAACATTTTCAGGCATATGAATGTTTAGGCGTTTCCTGGGGCGACAGTTTACTTCATCATCTGGTACATTGGCGACAAGAACAGGGGCAAATTGGCAACTCGTCAATCGTGGTCAATTTCCGCGCAAACCCAATACACAGCGGGAGCCAGCGGGAGCCAGATGTCGCGCGGCGCGCCCTTATAATCTTTTCTAGCTTTTCGTCGTCTCTTTAAACATGCCGAAGTCATCCTTTTTCTGGATTACTCTTCTGTGTCCAGTGAGTTCGTTCCAATGTTTCTCGTCAAATTCTTGCTAGTTTTTCGTACAGTATTCGCATGGAATAAAAAAAAATCCGTTGTTCATTTTTCATCCCAGCCAAAAGCCATATCGGATCCATCCATCGCCTCCATTTTCAACCGCCTAACATGTATCAGTCCTCTTCCTCCTCCTCTTGCTCCTGCTCCTCCTCCTCCTTCTCCTCAGCCTCCTCAGCCTGACCGTCTACATATACAATTTCACCCCTCAAACCCTCGCATGACGACCATCCCATCCACAGCCAGCTACAATAACCCCGCACACTCAGTCACAGCAACAAAGCATTCCTTTATGGTATTACTATGGAAGGAGCATTATCATAAATAATCATAAGCAATATGCTGATGATGTCCAAGCATACATGCATTGCCTCTCTACCAATGCCATTCCAACAGTCCGGGTTATGAGTGGGACTTTAGATGCCATGGAAGCGTGGATGTCGTCATACAGGTTCTGAGAAACACGGCGGAACTGATAGGAGCCTTATCCGCCGCATTATCCTTTCATCGCCACCCAAGTCTTGCGAACTGGATCCTATTCCCACCTTCTTACTCCAGGAATTCATCGATATCCTGCTCCCCCTTCTCACAACACTCTGTAATCGCTCTCTTCAGGAATGCGATTTACCACCGACGCAGAAGAGATCAATCCTGATTCCTGCCTTAAAGAGTGATAGTCTGGATCCGGATGTCCCTACGAATTACAGACCGATAGCAAATGTCACCTTTCTCTCTAAAATCATCGAAAAAGTCGTCGCCATGCAGCTCGTCGCTTACTTAGAGAAGAATAATCTGCTGCCTTCAAGTCAATCGGGTTTCAGGAGATTCCATTCAACTGAGACACTCCTGCTTCGGCTTCTCTCAGACATCTACGGAACGATTGACAGGGCCCAACTCACACTACTAGCACTCTTCGACGTCAGTGCTGCATTTGACACTGTAGACCATGAGATCTTGCTAGAACGGTTGCGTGTTTCATTTGGCCTTTCTGGAGACTTTTATGAATGGATAAACTCATTTCTTTATGAACGTTCCCTCTGTGTGATCCATGGCACCACTAGGTCTTCATGGGTCCCTGCACGGTACGGGTTACCCCAAGGCTCCATCCTAGGACCTATTTTATACATCATCTACACCTCTGGTCTTTCGACGCTTCTGGCTGCACATGCAGTTCTGAGTCAGCAATATGCTGATTATGTCCAAGCATACATGCATTGCCTCTCTACCAATGCCATTCCAACAGTCCGGGTTATAAGTGGGACTTTAGATGCCATGGAAGCGTGGATGTCGTCAAATCGACTACGCTTGAACCCGTCCAAAAGCAAATTTATTTGGCTAGGCACGCGACAGCAACTCGCTAAACTTGACCTCACTGCTCTTGCAATTGAATTCCCCAACTATACCTTCTCAACTCTTGTCCGTGATCTTGGTGTTTGGCTCGACCAGGAGCTTACTTTTGCTCCACAAATACACCGTCTTACTAGGGACTGCTACTACCTGCTACGCCAGCTTCGCACTGTTACTCGTTCGCTAACGCCCAGTGCCACTGCTACACTGGTTCACTCCTTCGTCACAGCGCGCCTTGATTACTGCTCATCGCTTTATTTTGGTCTTCCATCTAGTCGCATAGTGTGTTTACAGCGAGTTCTGCGCTCTGCAGCCCGTCTCATTGGGCATATTCCTAAACATGGTCAAGTCTCTAGATATATGCTGGAGGTCCTTCACTGGCTTCCTATGCGCTTACGCATAGAATATAGGATCGCTGCCTTAGTATGGCGATGTTGTCAGGGCCCTGCCCCTGCTTACCTTCGAGAGCTATGCTGCACAGTTTCAGGTGTCCAAGGCCGACGTTCCCTCCGCTCAGCGGGAAAAGGGGTACTTTTAGTTCCATTTGCTCGTTCCACGACTATGCAAAGTCGAGCTTTTTCAGTGGTGGGCCCGGTAGTCTGGAATAGACTTCCCTTAGAGCTCCGCATGTGCCCTGGGGTCACCTCTGGCATATTTCTTGCAAAACTTAAAACTGTCTTATATGAACGTGCTGGTGTCGGGAGCGCCTCTGAGTAGTCCCCTTGAAGACGCGCTATATAAATCTTCGAATGAATGAATGAATTATCTCACAGTTCACTACAATAGACCATTCAAGCATCGCATTCACTATCGTTTCTTCACCATCTTAAAACTGCTCGATGGGGACAAACATCTAAATCTGGGCCAAATTAACGTGTAATCTGCTTCTTATGCTGCTATACTACTGCTCTTTTTTCACCTCCGCTCCTCCTCCTCCTCTTCTTCTTCCTCCTCCTCCACCACCATCTTCTTCACTTCCGCCATCTGATAAGACAAACAAATTTCTACTATGAACCCTAAATATTCGTTAATTTATTCATCCTACACACTCTGAAGAGGTTACAGACTGCCCTCTCCCCTAACCCTCTCGAGCTATTTGCATTAACGGAAACATGTCCAGTGCCTAGATTGCATCCCACCCGGCTATAATCTGCACAGTACACCCTTCCCTTCTAAATCGCCAACCGTTACGAAAACCACAGGTGGAGGCATCGCTTTTTTGACTCAAGAACTTTCCATCGTCCTAAACTCACCTGGTTACTGCTGTCGTTCCTTCAACTGTACCTCAAAAACTCAACTGCCTAACACAATCCTTCTTCGTAATCAAGTCCTACGCCTGTTTTCTTACAATAATTCACCTCCTCTCCACTGCTGCCACTATCCCTCATGAATTCTGGATGATCTTAAACATACATCCACTATAAATAAAATATTACTGCCGCAGATTGGATGCCAGCTGATTTGGAACAAACGACATCCGAATCTATTATTCGCGCGGAGACACAGCCAGAACACCAACTTGAAGAAAAAGTTTCAGATATTCATGGTGAGAAAATGTTCAAATTCTCAGTGACTTAAGAACCAGATCAAAAGAACGTTGTAGTTGTCTTCTGTCTTCAGTGAAGTTTTTTTTTACTGTGGCCACGGAATTCTCTCCAATTCATTGATCGTTTAGCGTCATTATGCAATGAACAGCACTACTGTATACAAATTTTGCTGCTAACTTCCAATTTTTAGTTAACTCAACTGATTAAAGGATTAGGCCTACCGATGGTATTCACATTATCGGCAGTACTTTCGGGGACGGCGCTACACCAGGGCGCGCCATGGCAAATGCCCTGGTAAAAAGCCTTTGCCCTGGTTGTTGCCCTGGTCGATGCCCTGCCAGAATGTTTGCCCTGTCCAGATAAGTTGTTCGAGCATATTTGTTATATACTGAGATATAAATTCACTTAATTCTCTGAATGTTAAAATTTGCTTTACAAATGTCAAAAAGCGTTCAGCTTCCGGGGGCTTCGCCCATCTGTCCTTACTATAGACAACTATAATAGTGGAGGTGGCGATTTATGGCGAGCGCGGTAGCACGATCACATATGGGCACCATTTAACTAGCTCGCGCTACGCGCTCTCCATAAATCGCCCTCTGCACTGGTTACTTGTATGACTGCCCTGGCTATGCCCTGGTTACAAAAATGTCTGGCTCCGCCACTTAGTACTCTGTATTTAAATCGGCTAATTTTGCAACATATCGCCTGTTGAAACTTTATCTAATTCATGACAGACTCACACGGTGTTTGCTGTTTTCTGCCGGATGGCTCCGGAACGGTGTTCCTGCATTTTTTTCAGCTATTAAAAAATAATTTAGTTATTTTAATAAAACATAATGTAGTTGTTTTCATTTAATGTGACGTCAAAACTTTTCTTGGAAGAGTCTCATAGACCCCTCCCCAAATCCCACCCCAGCCCCGTTTTTCTCGGTCTTCGCCCTTGATTTAGCCCTTCCATAATTGTTCACTTCAGGAACTTTTTTACAGAAAAAAGCACTGGACTCAAATGTTAATTATCGTTAATTACCTAAGTGCTGAAACGTTAACCTGCTCCTATTACAAATTAAATATTATTATCACAGATTTGATGCCGCCTGATTCGGGAAAAATAGCATCTGGGTTTAGCATTGTCAGCAGTGCGGAAACACGGACATCATCATATGATTCAGGTGTCTCAGGTGAGAATTTGTTTACCATTTTCAATAATTTAAATTTATAACTAAATTAAATGGCGTTGTAGGTGTGTTCTGAACATAAGCGAAATTTGCAGACTCAAAATCTAGTCCAGTCCAGTCTACGTTAACGACTTCTTTAGGCCCATTTATCATAATGCACACGGCATCAAACGATGGCTCCTTTGAGTGTAAGCATAGTCAAAAAATCATAATTGCCATTTAAGAAATCCGCTCGAAATACGATGTACTGGTATATTTCCGGAGCAAAACAGAGATTCTAAAAGGCGGTATGTAGATAGGCCTACTTTATTAAATATGCACCAATGGATACATAAAACGTGCAAAGACTCACAAACACATACAAAACATATACGTATATGCATTCATAGATACATAAATTCATGCATTCCTACATAAATTTATCAAGACACAATATAGCGTCAATTATAACATCACTAAATGCAGCACACGTGGCTATCTAGGTAATCTAGACAGGTGTCTTTTAAGTAAGAAGAAAGTTTAACGCCTGTCACATAATTTGCTATATCTTGTGTATATTTCGGCTTTGTTGGTTACGACTCGGGCGGCACAGTTTGAGACGAATCGGATCTGGCGCAAACAGAACCTTGACAAGTCCATAAGGACTGAATTGCAATAATCCAATCGCAATAAGAACACCCATTTGAATGAGCATCAATATGACGCTGAATAATAGATAATGTGTTACACAACGCGATCAACTATTTTGGAGAATGGGTCCTATGCTATTGTGCGTCTTTATGGCCAAAAAACGGGAATCAGTAAAACTTATAACGAAGTAGGGCCTATATGTTTAGTTTGACAAACCTTCAACACATAGATTACTGTAATAGCGTTGTAAGTCAACAAATTGCAAGTACAGTCAAATATTTGTCAACCTTCAGCTGAGACATAACCTAAGCCCATCTTCAGTCAGGTGAGAGTTCTGTATTTGATCGAAATCCAAGTACTTTTTTGATGTCAGGGATTCTTTCCGATGCAACTGAACGACTTGCATCATATATTGAAGGTGCTGTTCATGATTAGTCAGACCTGATTTATAATAATTTTGAAGCGGCCTCACTGGCACTGACTACTTCGAACGCGATCACGATTTTTCAGTGAAAATAAAGAGCTTTAATTCCAGCTTTCATATGAGAACTGCTGGAACGAATTCTTCAATCCTATGTTCTGTATAATAATTGTTAGTATGAAAAGAACTCAGCGTTCTGTTAACGTGATGTTGAGTGAAGCCTAGGAAGTGTTTCTTATGCCATCATCATCAGTGGCGTGAGTCTCTCTGGCTCGTTGTCGCTTCTACACACGTCGCCGTCCGTATTCTGGATCGTATCTAGGTGGAGTGTTTTCCGAAGCTGGATTCACAGAGGGTCAAAATTTAAGTTAAATTTTTCATACATTGGATTATTATCTGTAGGACCCTAAATCGTTTTCCATATTCGTTCCATTTTGATAATTGGAGAAACGGAATTTTTATGCTCACATCTGCGCTTGCGCTGGGCTTAGGCATCAATGCAAACATAAGACACGATTTGTGGAAAAATATTGAAACGGGTGTCAATTCCAGTGTGTTTTGGTGAAAACGAAATTATGAATCGAGGAAGGCTTCTTTCATGGCTTGTGTCGATTCAGGTCCAACGTCATTGGAGTGCAAACTTGTACAGTTGCCGCAGTATGTTTCGGGCGTGGATCTTAAAGCCACCGAGAATTTGGGCCATTCGCCAGTATGACGTTGTACTTATATTACAAATATACCGGGTGGCCCATTAAAAACGTTCCCAAACTTTGTTAACCTGGCAATTAAACAATTTTAAAGTAAATTGAATCATAGTGTATCAAACTAATCATAATTCATATTTGTACAACACAGCCAAAATTTAGCGCAAAATACTCAACAGTTCGAGAGAAATTGTTGTTAGAACTGTATGACCCATGGTCACAATTTTGCACAGTTGTTTTATGATGACGTTTTACGCGAACAAAATGTTTAATTGATCCTCCGCCTTCTCTTGTAACGACCCTTAAACGCTGTTTCCACTGTCCTATTGACTTCTGTATTTGTGTGTCGTCTAAGAGAGACCATTTTGCATGGAAACTCCAGCAGATACCATTAATATTTTAGAGAAACGAGTAGTCTCATGATAAAGTCTTTCTGGCGCAATTGAAGACTTTCGGTCATTGCTAGAGCCGTAAACGCGGCTATTCTGTCTGTTAAGAGGTATTTCCAGTGTGAAAGCCTTCTCATCTGTAAAGACTATGTTCTTAATATCAGATTTTGAAAATCGAGTATACAGCACACGCCATCTAACATTGCGTTTCTTTTTAACGTCAGTTGTCAATCTTGTTGTTGGCATTCGTTTGTATGCCTTCAACTGCCTCCTAGAAAGAATTCTTTGTACTGAGCTACGTGAAATGTTCAGAGTGCTGGCCATTTTGCGTTGAGATTGATATGTGCCAGGTGCATTTTCCTGCGATTGACACAACTGCTCTACACTCTCAGCATTTTCAACAGTCGTTGCAGTTGTTGGACGACCACTTCCAGGCTTGCAAGCAACGCTACCAGTTTCAATGAGCTTATTAATGACTCGGTTTATGCTTTGTCTTGACCAGTTTTGACGCGGATATTCCTGAACGATTCGCTTGCCTCGCCAACCCTTCTCCTCAAATGATATCTTAATAACAGCGAGATCATCATTTGAAAACACCATGTTTTAATGTTTACTACTTCGAGGACTAGTTTAATCAAGATACTCTCGTTACTTCGCGGCGAAACAAATGACGTAGTTTTGTGCAAAATTTTTAAACGGGTATGACGTCATAACCTTGCCGCAGGGTGTGACATAATAAACGTAATCTCTTGAAATGTGACATTTGGGAACAGAAATAATTGCTTAACATTTTGGTATAAATTAAAATTTAATATCTCTGAAATTAGATCTTTGCCAGGTTAACAAAGTTTGGGAACGTTTTTAGTGGGCCACCCGGTATATCTTATCAAAGACGAGTAAAACTGTGTGGTGGTGCTATGCTAAGGATTAGATGCATTGGTGGTGTAGATATGTGATTTAGTTAAATAAATTAATTACCAGCATCTAAAACCAGCATCATAAGGCATAAACTATATCGATAGCATTTGGAGAAGACGATTCGCGGTGCTGGATGATTATTCGATGTAAAACTAGGAACCGAGCAAAGATAATTCAAACTTTTATGATCGACAAAAGATCGCCCGCTCGGATAGGCGCCGTATGCCGGGTTTGTAGCTGATTGCTACAGATATTTCAGTTGGAGCTGGTCTGGCGTAAACTTGTCCAAAATATTGGGGGGCATGGGGTCTGGACCAGAAAAACAAGTTTTTTTAATACGAAAAGTTGTTTTTTTTGTTGTTTTTTCGTTTTTATGGTTTTTGTTGTTTTGGTTGTTTTTAAGATTTTCGGATTTCGGATGATAAAAGTCATGAAAATGGCATGAACAAGAGCTCCAACTTAGTTTAATTCAGTTGCGATTTCCGAAAATTAAAAATCATTAAATCAATGTAATTAAAATAACTTCTGCAAAAATATATATATATATATATATACACTGTGTCCGGAAATAAAGGGAACCCTTTTGTAAATAATTAAAATAATTAGTAAATGTCGTTCGATTTTCAAAATTCCAGAACTGTTTTAATCCTGACATAATTATCAACAAATTTATAATTTATGAACGGCCGCAGCTAAAAAAATTACGTCATAGTGACGTCGCTAAATTAGAAATTTAAACAAACTGTTAGAAAATAGCTTTCAGCCAAGAAGACAAAATTACCATAAGATTTTTACGAAAAAACAAACATTTAAGACACTTTGAACAAACCTTGTGGTGTAATATCATTCAAGTATAAAAATAAAAATAAACCACAATGTATTGATAAATAACATTTCAAAATAATTGAAATTTTTAAGAATATTTTGGGCGCCGTCCTTAACATTTGAATTCTGATGCAAATGACGTCATTGTGACGTCATTGATGGATACTACCCAAACTTTATAATTTCATAATTTTTAGGTAACTGTGTCAGGATTAAATCAGTTTTGGTATGTTGAAAATCGAAGCACATTTGCTAATTATTTTCATTATTTACAAAAGGGTTCCCTTTATTTCCGGACACAGTGTATATTAGTCTATAGGTTAAATTCATCCTGTACTACAGTTCCTATAATAGGCCTGTGTCTAAACAGGCCTACCGGTTTCTTACTAAGGGCAATTCGTGACAATAGCATGATTTACTTATGAGAGTGGTCGCATATCCAGCGGTGGGTTCTGCGATTCATCAATAACTGTTGACTGGTCAAGCAGGAGAGGACTCACAGAGAACTGAAGTGTGAAGAAATCAAAGATACCAAAATACTTGTGATAAGAGCTTGTTCACAGGAAGCTTTATATGCAGTATACCGATCCTTACTTCAAAAGAAGGTCTTGCCAGCTAGTAAAATCTTGTGCATTACTAGTTCCAGTTCCATTCTTATGTCTCATTTACCTTTTCTCGGTACAGTTGAAGAATAATGTTGTTTGCAATATATAATTGTTCCTTTTAATAAAAAATTATTAATGTTTTCAGAAGAGTCACAAAGAAGACGTACATTTAAGAGAGCTGGAAAAATTAAACCGATCAAATATGTCCGAAGTTCATCAGAGTACGTAGATAAAGGCATGAGAGGAAAGTTACATGACATTCAAGGTAATGCTGTTGAAGACTTCGGATTAGATTGGAAGAGACAAAATGAATTATTTGGTATAATTCACGCAAATCGTATGCGCTTTATCTGCCCTTATTGTTCAAAATCAAATTGTCTCTTTAACCACTTAGAAAAATAGCTCACATTTTTGGTTCCTCAATTTCGATACTTTAATACTTATATTGCATGTTGTGTATAACGTTTTACTTTGTAAAAGGTTCCGCATTTTGTCAACGTTTGTAATGATATAACATTGCAACGTGTCCTCCATCCTTCTCCTCATGTTCCTCTCTCTATCACCCCGGGCTTTCCACTCACAACTAAAGTCTCATCTTTTCAAGTACTCCTACCCTGACTCATCTGATCCTTCGCCTTATAATTATCCTAGCCCAAAACGACACCCGCCTTGACAGCTGCTCTGCTCCGTGTCTTGATCTGGCCCCCTGGAAATCGGACTCAGAACTCTTTTGGACTACACTTTGGAAAATTCCCTCTAATTTGATTTGGCCTTCTGGAAACCTGACTCGGCCCTCTTTTGAACTACTCCATAGAAAATCCCTCTGATTTGATTTGGCCTTCTGGAAACTGGACTCGGCCCTCTTTTGAACCACTCTATAGAAAACCCCTCTGAATTGATTTGGCCTTCTGAAAACTGGACTCGGACTTCTCTTGGATTACTCTCTGGAAACACCCTCTGATTTGACGTATTTAGCATCCTTGCTTGCAACGATGAGCAACAGAAATGGTTGATGTTCAGAACAGATAGCATTGCAGTCTCTGTGAAAGTGGAAATACTTCTTCACTTGCTAAAGAGTTACATATTTTTATAACCTATAATATGCACATAAAAGCTTATTATTTGTTATCCTTATTTCTGACATTTTGCGTCTCTCTTCAACTGTCGATGATCTAATTTTTTCTGAATTGTTTTATGTCGCATTTGTATCAGAAAAACTAAAATAGACATATTTCTAAAGCGATGCAATTCCTTAATTATTTTATTATGTTCTGCACGCTTTTGTTCCAGAAAGCCATAGAGGAATGAAAAAGTTCGTCGTAAAATGAGAGTCCAATTCAGTCCTCTTAAGTTCAGTTGACTGTTTTCTAAATATTATTCCATCTATTATTGAATTGTTTAAAGACAATGAAATAATTCTACCTTTTATTGTTTATAGGTAAAAACAAAGATTGTATAGATGTGAAACAGAAAATGAAACGAAAACTGAAAGCGAGAGACAGACTTACTAAACTACTAGAAGAACAGCGAAGAATAGGCAAAAATTGAAGTCATCGTTTGTTTATGGTGTATTGGTGAAAATTTCACAATTGTACATTTTGCTGAATATGTTGGTTTGGTACCTTATTATTATTAATTATTAATTAGTAACTTCTATTGCGCCGGTGTCTAATGCACAAGGCATCAACCGATGGCACACCAAAAGCAAGCCGTAATCAGGTCAAAATCCAGAAGGTCAGTCCGTAAGACAGAGAGGCAGCCTATGGTGGATAAGCAATTTGAAAGAGGTAAGTTTTAAGTTGAGAACGAAATGACAAAAGCGACTGAGCAGAGCGAACAGACACAGGAAGAGAATTCCAAAAGTAGGTCCAGCAACCGAAAAAGCTCGTTCACCAAGAACAGTTCTAGACTTAGGTATAACCAGACAAAGATAATCAGATGACCTAGTTGAATAATGATAAGTCTGTGGAGAAAGAACTGATTTTAAGTATTGTGGCTGGCCAGAATTCAAGGTTTAATAAACAATGAGCCCCAATTTGAAAAAGATTCTCTGCTGAACAGGAAGCCAATGCAAGGATTTAAGAACAGGACTAATATGTTGATATTTTGATGTATTAGTTATGGCTCTAGCCAAAGAGTTCTGCACTCTCTGCAGCTTCAGGATATTTCCCTTATTGATACCAGTAAGAAGCGAATTACAGTAATCTAAGCGACTGGAAACCAATGCATTTGCCAGAGATAACCTTGCAGACATGGGCACATAGCGCCTAATTCTGCGTATATCACGAATGAAAATATATGATGACTTGCATATTATTGTTAACATGGCCAGTGAGAGACATGGTAGAATTGAAAACGACGCCTAAATTACGAGCAGCATCAGCCAGCTCAACAATGGAGTCACCAAGTTTCAATGACTTAAGCTGATAAATTTCTTAAGTTGCTCTGGAGTGCCTAGTAGCAGAAATTCAGTCTTTGATGGGTTAAGGAGAAGTTTATTGGCTGCCGTCCAAGACTGTACCTCGTCAAAGACAGCAGACAACAGCTGCACAGATGAGTCACATGACAGACTGTCAAATGAAATGTAGATTTGAGTATCATCAGCATAGAAATGATATCCCAGTGAATGACTACCCAGCAATGTTCCTAGTGGTGTGGTGTATAATGTAAGCAAAAGAGGACCAAGCACAGAACCCTGTGGAACACCAAATGCCAACAAAGTACTAGATGAGTAATCACCATTTAAATACACTGACTGAGTGCGTGGACTAAGATAAGTACTAAACCAATTTAATGCAGGACCAGAGATCCCAAACCAGTGCTTGAGGCGATGAAGAAGAATAGAATGATCCACAGTATCAAAAGCAGCAGACAAGTCAAGAAGAACAAGTGTTGTAACCTTACCCTTGTCCATTGAGCATATGATGTCATTATGAACAGCAAGAAGTGCGGATTCTGTTGAGTGAAACTTACGATAGGCCGACTGAAAAGGGGAGATTAGTGAGTTTGATGATAGGTGAGTTTGCATGCGATTCATGACTATCCGTTCAAGGATTTTAGATTTAAAATTCAAGGTTGAGATGGGTCTATAATTTGACAGGTCATCAGGGTCAAGAGAAGGTTTCTTAAGCAGCGGATGAATGAGCAAAAGCAGATGGGAAAGATCCCTCGTACAGTGAGAAATTAATAATCGATGTAATGGTTGGACCCAAGACATCAAAGCACTCTTTCAGAAACCAAGTAGGAATGATGTCAAGGAGACCGGTTTTGTTAGGCGAGGAAAAGATAAGTTCTCTAACCTCTTCAAGAGTAATTGGCAGAAATAAGTCCATGACGGGAGGTGAAAAATTTGGATGGAGGAATTTATCCAGTGCAAAAACAACTGACGTATACCAGAAATTTTGTCAGCAAAAAACGTCAAATAATGTAGCTGATAATGTGTGATAAAAGTGACCAAATTGGTCATATTGGAAATGTTTCTCCACCTGGAATAGCCCCTATCTGGAGCTTCGCTTGCTACCCAGAACACTTTCTTCTTTGTTCTTTTCTCAACTGAAGATTGCTCTTTTCAGCCGTCCTGGAGTCGGGAGCACATTGAGGTGTTCTCCATGAAGAGGCGCTGTATAAATGTCCGATATATATATATGTACGCATGGATGTGTTTGTTTATGTTACATTTCTTTTATTTTCTAAATAAATGTGACATAGACAAAAGTTGCCCAAGAGTGTATCATCTAGTGGGATAAAAAGAGAGTTTCCGGGACGAATTCATAGCGGAACTCATCAAATACTAACCACCACCGGGTCTTCTCCGTGAGCCTCGGTATGAAAGTTTTCATACCAATTGCGTGTAGTGTTGAGTCTGTTGTTGTTCCGAGTTCGTCACCACCAAATGATTAGTGGGCCATAATTTTTTACTATTACACTCCATTGGTTTCACTCGGCCTCGTTGGATGCAGCTTAGATGTCGCTGCATACGTGGAGATCATCCGGATCAGAGTAACTCTGTGGCCGCGCACTGACAAATTACCCGCCATTGTATCACCTGATCTGAGCACGCACGCAGTTCTGACCGCAGAATCCTGATCATCCGAGGACCTCTTCGCGGCGTTGGCCTTCTCGTCCGCACACTGTGTAGCGTCAGCTATCAGCTCGGCGTTCTTCTGGCCCACGTACCGCATGTTAGTCAGGTGCTTGGGTCCCGCTTGCTTCGTGTCATTATTTGGTGATCAGCTGCGTCACTTGTGGTCAGCTCGCTGCGTCTCTATTGTATCCTGGAATCTCTGTTGGGAGTCCAGTCAGTTTGTGTCCGCCCATCGACAAATTACCGGTCATAGTATCGCCGGCCAAATATACGTCCGTTGACCTGATGAGAGCATCCTGTTCATTCACATACTTCCTAATGGTAGCGTACCGAGCGTCTACATATCGCTTGTTAACCACATGCAAAAGTCCCGTGAGCACTCTTTAGTGTTGTTTTCGTTAACCACATGCAAAAGCCCCGTGAGCACTCTTTAGTGTTGTTTTCGTTAACGAAAACGAAAACGAAAATGGCAATTAACGAGAAAGAAACATTTTCGTTAGTGAAAACTAAAACTAGAACGAAATACGCAGAGAATAAAAACTAAAACTAAAACGAAAATTGCAACAATAAAAACTAAAACGAAACGAAAATAAATCAAATGGTTCACGATCTTCCAGCTTCTAGTTTTAGCCATATTTTCATCAAGAATTCGCCTCCTAGTTTGAGCTCTATTTTCATTCAGCTTCTAGTTTGATCTTTTTTCAACGAGAATCCAGCTTCTAGTTTGCCCTCTAGTTTTATCGCTCTTCCAGTTTCTAGTTCTAGCTGATTTTCATCTCTTTTCCAGCTTCTGCTTTGACCTCTATTTTCAGCGCGCTTCCAGTTTTCAGTTATAGTTCATTTTCGTCGCTCTTCCAGTTTCTAGTTTGACCTCTATTTTCATCGATCTTCCAGCTTCTAGTTTGACCTCTATTTTCATCGCTCATCCAGCTTCTAGTTTGATGTGTATTTTCATCGCTTTCCAGCTACTAGTCTAAGTCTTAATATGAAATGTTTTTATCGCTCTTCCAGCTTCTAGTCTTAGCACATTCTCATCGCTCTTCCAGCTTCTCGATTGAACTATGTTTTCATCCATCTTCTAGCTTCTAGTTTAAGTTTTAATATGACACGTTTTCATCACTCATCCGGCGTCTTGTTTGACATCTACTTTCATCGTTCATCCAGCTTCTAGTTTGACCTCTACTTTCATCGCTAATCCAGGTTCTAGTTTGACCTTTATTTTTATCGCTCTTCCAGCTTCTAGTTCTGGCAGATTTTCATTGCTCTTCCAGCTTCTACTTTGACCTCTATTTTCATCGCTCTTCCGGCTTCCAGTTTCAGTTTATTATCATCGCTCTTCCAGCTTTTAGTTTGACCTCTAGTTTCATTGAGAATCAAATGAAAGGACAAGAGTGTGATTTATTTTGCACAAACTAGAAGCTGGAAGATCTATGAAATTATAGGTCAAACTAGAAGCTGGATGAGCGATTAAAATGAGCTAAAACTATATGCCTACATAGCTAAAATGGCTCCTATATCATCGGAAATAATTACTTGCTCATTTACTACGGGTGTAGTCCCTCACCTGTAAAATTAGTAAAAAGTAGTCGCAATATATAAAAAAGAAGAAAACGACGATATAACCAACTATAGACCTGTTTAAATTCTTCCATATTTCCCAAGAAAAATTAATGAATAATAGGCTCTATAACTTTATTGAAAAATATGATGTATTATTCCATCATCAACATGGTTTCCAGCCTGGTCGATCTCCATTTATGTCACTACTAAGTATGCAGGATAAAATTTATAGAGCATTTGAAAATAATGATTAATCAGTAGGCATATTCTTCAATTTAGCACACGCCTTTAATACGGTGAATCATGATAATTTGCTTTAAAAAAACCTGGAGACATGGAATCAGAGGCATGCAACTAAGCCGTGCTGCAGCTATCGTCAACTGGGGTAACTTTGATATACGGATTACTTTGACACACCTGTGGTAACCTTGATAATTTTGTGTGAACGTTGTGAATACAGCCAGTACAGTTCTGCAGTAACCTGTTTAGGGTATGTGATTGGTTTAAAATGTTTACAGCGGCCATTTTGCTTTCTGCCAGTGGTACCAAAGAAGTTTATTTTACAATGAATCACTAGCGACTACTAGCCTCGGTACTAAAAAGTCCCATGGTATGAACCTAACCTTTGGATTGAGGTTAAATATGAAGGGAAAAGAGCTTATCTTAACTACATTGGCAAAATTCTTGAGGTAAGACCAAGAATAAGACGTCTGAAAGTGCAATGTGTGAAGAAACAGACCGGGTGCAACTATTTCAAATTTACTGACAACGAAGCTGATGTTGACCCTGTAATTCCATTAACTTTCATATGATGCAGTTGTTGAAAAAATACCTACAGAAGCCTACAGAAAACAATAGACAGCAATCCCAGTTCAAAAATGTTACCAGTAAAGTAATGAATTAAAAGAAACTGCTAAAACTTATAAAATATGTTGTCCATTTTGGAATGGAAAAAGAACCGTTTTTGGATATCCAGGTATCTAGTTATGCACTGTCTTGGATCCAATAGTGATAGGGGATACCTGTTTATTTTTTAAACTCCAAAATATCACCAATATAGCCCCTACGATGTCCATAATTGATACCGCATTGCAAAGTAGGCCTAATGCATTATCAAAATAACCCCACCCAGTGAGGTAACAGTGATAACTCTTTGGGCTTTTAAAAATATACCAGGTATACTTGAAAAAAATGAAATTCAGTTTGGTCATAATAACAAGACATCATTTGATATAATAAAAAAAAAACCGGAAAGATATAAAAAAAGGTTTCCTGTATGGATTCAAATATGCAAAATCTATCAAGGTACCCCAGTTTACGGTACTTTGTCTATCGACGAGAATTAGGGTTGCCACCTCATAAGGATACGAATCCGGGAGATTCAAGAAATTTTGTTAGCATTTGCAATTGCACTGATAGAAAAGAATCGAAGTATGGTTTTAAATCATTTTGTTTTAGACATTTGGTAAACACAAGAAACAGCTATCAACTAATTATTTAATTGGTCATTCACTTTAGTCCATAGTGCTGTGGTAGAGTGATGAAGACTACTTGCGCTTAAAAGTATATTTCGCATCAGATCTTGCAGCAGCCAACAATCTGGGTTTCTTAATCAAGAAGTCATAAAACTCTGAGCATTCGTACTTCAAATTTTCAGTGTGTTTCTCCGATGTGGCGTGCTGTACTACCGATCTGCGTCCCTCGTATTTTACTGATAGGGGAGAGTGCTCCAAGATGCCCACGCTAAGGAGATTTGTGTTTTTCAGCCGTGTAGATTGCAGGAGAAGTACAAGTTTGTACCCAATGCAAAGAGTGGTCATCAATAAAGCAATCAGAACAAGTATAGATGTTAATTCAAAAACATAATTTTTGTAAATTAAAAAAAGTAGATGTCTTCAAACTGGGCATCTTAGGAACCCCATACTACAAGACGCCCACAGGATGGGCATCTTAGAACAATGGAAAATGACTAAAACAAATAGTGTGGCAATCGGCAATCCTGCAATTTTAGACTAAAGCAGTAAACTTTTAAATAAATTAAACAAACCTTACCATAAACTAAAGACCATACAGCTACTAAGCAAATCAAGACATGGGAAGAAAAAATCTAAACTGATGTTGTAAGATGTTATAGGCCCTATTGTAATTTTCATTGTCAGACACAGTTAACGACAAAAGTCGCACACAAATCCTATGGATGTCTCTCCATTTGTACACTCTTCATGACACCAACCCTTAAACTTCCTGCATTCTATCAATTTCTCCCCAGCAGCACTATCACTGAAGCGTTCACCACACATCAGACATTTTAAATCTTCTTCGTTGTCATACTTGGGTTTGTTTTAGCTGTCTTTCTTGGCTGAGTTTCCAGTTTGTCTTGTCTGCATGTAAGTTTCTTTTTTTTAGTTCCTTCATTTTGTTTTTTGCTGCAACTGTCTCTGAAGATGCAGAGTCCTTACAGCATGCCACAGATTTTGTCTGTTTTGGCATTGTTTTCATATTTGTCTTTCCTGTTTTTTCTAGTACCTTCTTTTTATATGGTGAACTGTCTTTCTCACATAAATCATTTCAACAAGTTCCTAGATAAACCATTTGCGCGTTCTCACTATCACAATAAACAAATATATGCTGCAAATAAATTTAGGTTGATGTGGAAACAGTGACAGACAAATACGCACACCGTACCCCTACACAACTAGGTTTTAGCCATGTAAGAGTAATCAGCATAGTCCACTGATGCTGTGATTGTAACACTAAAACAACCTTGTAACGATTCGGATGTGTTGCGGCGCCATAAAACTTTCGTTGTTATTAGAATTAAACGTCAACAATTAATCAGAAGCATCACCAAACTCACATACCTCTTCAAATCACATGATGCAAAGATGATACTTTAAGATTCTCAAGGTATCAAAGACGCCCATGGGCATCTTGTAACCTCTGTGCTTCTTATACATTCAAGACGCCCATGGGCTTCTTGTAATTTTCGAGTCCCTCTCAATCGACGCTATTTTATTTCACTAGGTTAATGTTTGCAAGTTTGAAAAAGGCATCAAAACAACTAAAAATGGACCCAAAATAAACGTTAAAATGCGCGCCTGGGTATTATATAAGGTTCCGGAGAAAATGAAGCAGTTTCATAAATGTGTACTTGCGCAAAAGTAGTCAAAATTGAAAAAATGTAATAATCACGCCAATATCTCGAATATTGAAATGCTGCTGCTAAGGAAGGTTCATAAGATGTCGCTACATGCAAAGACACAACTAAAATACGAATTTGTATCTTTCTACACGTTTCAGAGGGGGTGGGCATCTTATTCGCCCTGGGCATCTTGGAGCACTCTCCCCTAATGTTTGCTGTCAAATTTTGCACGCTGCTTCCAACTCGTTTTTCTTAGCCAACCAATCCTTAAAATCGTCTTCTTTGAGCCAATCATCGTTGAATGAACATTAATACTTCTTTTTCTTCTTAACTACACATTTTTCTGGATTAGACTCAGACTCAGAGTCAGAATTTGAATTCGCCATTGCGAACTTCACGAGCACACTGCACGCGGAGTCATAAACATAGATATCTCAATTGAAAAGTGTCCGCAGAAAGTTAGAAAAATACATAGATATATAAATTGAATTTGAAAAGTGTCCGCTGAAAGTTAAAAATACAATCTCGATCAGACATTCAGACTCTGAGTCTCTGATTCGATGTCGAGTAGTGACGCATTGTGCAGTTGTCCTAGGGAATAGGACTTTTCAGCATTCCGGGATATTTGAAAGTTTTCCAAATTAATTCCTGGAGACGGGAGATCATATCGAAATACGGGAGACTCCCGCCCAATCCGGGAGAGGTGGCAACCCTTACGAGAATGCGTCTACTGTAATGGTGGTCTATCGGAAATTATAGAAATTAAGTATCGAGTCTCACAATGGTCAAACCTCGGACCTCTGCTTTTCTTAATTTATATTGACGGTCTCCAGAATGTTTCACCGACTATGCGTTTTGCTCTATTTTCTGATGACACCAATGCCTTTGCTGTCACAGCTAATTGCAGACGCTTACCAAACGGCTAATTTCAAGCTCTCTGAACTGATGGAATGGTTCTCTGCAAATAAGCTCACTCTAAACCTTGATAAAAATAAGTTCATATTTTTTAAATCTCATAGCAAGTTACGCTAGACTTCTTTATCCTATCACCCACGTCACCTCTAGTAAATTCTTGCAGGCTGTCTGTTCTGTTAGCAGTTAAGATTTATCGCATAACATGACATGTACAGCGCAGTGCGTTTGCAGGCGCTTAATTAAAGAATAAATATTATTATTATATTATGTGAACCAGCACTTGACTTGGAAACAGCATATACATGCTATCTCTGAAAGGAGAGCCAAGATCGTTTGTGTTTTATCCAGAGTATCTTATCTCTTGCCCTCCTCCACACGTCTTAAGTTGTAGGCCCTATTATGTAGTGAAAACTTGGAACCCTTGATCCCGTTTTTGAATTTTTTAAATAAATAAAAAATTAAATCACTAGCAGGTTTTATTAAATTCTATTTAATAAGAATATTTATTTTCTATCTGAGTTCCATAAAGTGGTTTTCACAATTACGAACTATGAAAATCTATGGGCAAAAAATACAAGACACCCAAAACGGGATCGAGGGTGCTAATGGGTTGGCACCTTTGATCCCACCCATGTGCACCTTTGATCCCCAATAGGCTCCTTGATCTGTTTGTTTGCAACAGCAAGGAAATGTTGGAAATGATTATTTGAAATGAAAAATGTGCAAAATATTACTTTGGATATAATAAAGACAATGCAATTGCCACATTCTGACAGTCTAAACTTATACGGAAAAATGCTTTTTTCATCGATTTTATGTACAACATAATCTCAGATTTTCAAGCTATCGTGTGCTATTTGTCCGATGTTTTCATCATCCGTACTATAATTAGGTTCCATGTCAAAGTCATCTGCACTATCTGAAGATGGATCATGCAGAGTTTGAAAGCCAAATTCATGAACATTTTCATCATTTTCAATTTCTTCGTCTTCATCGTCAGTGTCGCTCACAGTAGTCAGTCTGATATTTTTCCTGCATGAGTTCATTTTGGTATTTTTATTCAATTTTTTATTAGCATTAATTCCACCACTATTTTCAGTCAGTTTTTGTCTATCTTTTGGGTGTTTGTTTGCCTTGGCTTCCAGAACTAACAATGCTGCCTTCATTTCAGATTCAGAAACTTGACCTCTTGGTGGCCTGTTTGACTCTCTCTTTTTATGATAAGGCATGGCTGCATGTATGAAAAAATAAAGTATATCAACCCAAACATTATTCTCAATTATACATATATAATATTCAAAACAAACTTCTTGTTAACATGTGGTATACATTCAACATTTCATGTATATAGGCACCCTTGATCCCCGGGATCAAGGGTGCCGACTGGAACCTTTGATCCTGGGATCACGGGTGCCGACTGGGGATCAAGGGTACCGATACAAGCAGGGTCAAGGGTGCCAAACCATTTAGTTTCCACTTCTTGAATCGTACCATTTTTAATGTACGCGTTAAGTGTCTCAAAATAGATTCAACAAGTAAACAAATCAATTAACTTTATAAATGTAATAAACAAATTTGCTACTTATTTTAAAATCTTTGTTTGTAGAGTTCGTTGTGAAGTTGATCAAAAATACTTTTTACCTTCAAAATTTAATTTTTATGATACAAAATTTATTATTCACTCTAACCACATGAATAGACAGAAGGAAGGTAAAATCAATAAACATAATGGAATGATTCACTGCTTTTCTTCAATACATAAGTAAGTAAGGCAAAATGACTGAAGGATCAAGAGTACCTATGGATCAAGGGAGCCATAGTCTCCCCTACTGGTAGAGGATTTAAACTCCTATCGTCCTAGTATGCTTATTCCAACACTCGTATTTTCTCAATAAAATCTATGGGTTCCATAACTTGGAATAGGTTTCCTCTTAGCATTCGTCAGGCCCTCACGTACAAATTTTTAAACAGTCGCTACGTACATTCTTAATTAAAGAAAGTTGATTGTTTGTTTACCTTTCCTAGAATTCGTGTTTATTACTAGTTAAGTTCTTTTGTTTAGATTTGCTTTCTTTCCATATAATGTTGTCTGCTATTATTGATCTATGCATTGACTGAGCTGTTGCTACGTATACATTACGTTGGAATGTTAACTTGTAGAGCCCACCTAGCCGGATCTTAATCCCTTCTGGGTCTCCTCTTGTCGCCTCGATATTTATGGCATATTGTAGTGCCTTGTTCTTTGAAAAATGGCTTTAATAAACTGATTGATTGATTATTATCAGTATTATTGATTATTATCAATATTACTACTACTACTACTACTACTACTACTACTACTACTACTACTACTACTACTACTACTACTACTACTACTACTACTACTACTACTACTACTACTACTACTACTACTACTACTACTACTACTACTACTACTACTACTACTACTACTACTACTACTACTACTACTACTACTACTACTACTACTACTATTACTACTACTACTACTACTCCTACTACTACTACTCCTACTACTCCTACTACTACTACTACTACTACTACTACTACTACTACTACTACTACTACTACTACTACTACTACTACTACTACTACTACCTCTGCTGCTGCTGCCGCTGCTGCTACTACCGGTACTTCGGTTCGAGAAGTTTCTGTGCCATTACTAAAAGGTAGCCTGAAAGATATGTACTATTACTTCATTTCTTTTAGATAGGTGTCGTAAACCGCTAATGGCTACTGGTGCTACTGTTCGTGCAATTGATGTGGACTTAGAGAAATTTGACTTTGACAGTGTAGCAACTCGCAGGAACTTCATAGGCAGAGGGACCTATGGTGAAATCTACGGGCCTTTCTTATGGAACAGTAGAATGTGTGCATTCAAGCGAATCTTGATCAGTGAGGAGAAACACGATGATTTCAAAATTAAATTGGAAAGTAAAAAAACTATCTGGACTTCACTGAAGCATACAAACTTGATAGAAATCCACTACGTGGGTTTCACGCCAAAGGCATGCTACACATTAATGGACTATGCAAGTGGCGGTTCGTTATGGCATTTGTTAAAATATGGGCCGTATGTCACACTTGATGTTTCCAATTGGGCTAGACAGATAGCTGAAGGCATGCTTTACCTACACGAGAAGGATATCGTTCACAAGGACTTGAAATCCAGGAACAGTGAGTGTATGCCTACTTGTTTTTAATTTACAACTTCAATAGACTGCAGTGGTTCCCAAACTATGGTCCGCGGACCGGTGCCGGTCCGCGAGCCCTCAGTTGCCGGTCCGCGAAGTGAGTCAGGAAAAACTACAATTTTCTCGATTGGGTGTCGCTTCGAACTATCTTCAAAAACACGACTGCCTCATAAATTAAGATTTGTTCTGGAAGTGAATGTATTTCAGCTATTGTAAACTAAAACTGCCGAATAAATAGTTTCTCGACGAATTGCTGACAGGTCAAATAGATGTTGTTCACCTTTACTAGAAATTTTGATCGTAACATTTGGGTTTTTTGACCGGCAATTAGAAACCGGATGTGACGTATCTCTTTCGTCTTTAATAATTTGGTAACTGCTTTCGTCAAAAGACGCGTCTACTTTTAGGTTTGATATTGTAGGTACAATATATTATAAATTTGAAAATTACAAGAATAATATATAATAAATATATTAATGAAAAGCATTAGCATGAATTATTTATATTTTTTTAACAAAATGCAAAGTTTTGATTCATATTGGACCAGTGAATATGATATTATTTCATATCACATTAACTTCCTTACAACTTATTTTATAATTAGAACTGTGGTTAAATTTGTGACATTTTCCCAACAATATCCGCTCCTTTCAATGTAACTTTATAATTCGTACCAAATTCCAAGATTTGTTTTAGCTTAATTCTCGTTTTTTAAATCTTAGAATTAATACATCTTTAGTGATCGAGAAAGAAATAAAACTAATAAATTGGGTATCGGTCCTGCTGCAATGGTAAAATTCCTGCCGGTCCGTCGCATTGAAAGTGAATTCCTGCCGGTCCGTCACACTGAGAAGTTTGGGAACCGCTGCAATAGAGTATTTTACATACTAGTGGATTGCCCGTCATTATGACGGGGGAGGTACGCATGGAGGGAGGGTTTAAGGGAGGGATGGAGGGAGGGACAGAGGTAGGGAGGGACAGAGGGAGAGAGGGAGGCATAGACACTAGACAGACTTACTAACCGTTGTTTCTCTGTGTGTCAATCTTCAATACTTCAATACTCTGTCTGTCTGGCTTTGCTTCTGTACGTATATCTCCATAGTGCCAAGTGTTTGTGGGCTGGGAGAATTTCGTCGCCTCTGTTATATTGCATCGGCTATAATCAGTCTTCCCCTCATCTCTGCCCCTCCCCCCTGAAGATGAACAGAGGTAGGGCTGGCTGGAGGGAGGCATAGACATACTTAATTACCGCTGTTTGTCTGTGTGTCCACCCTCTGTCCCTCCCTACCTCTGTCTATCTGTCTGACCGTCCATTCGTCTGTCTGTTTGGCTTTGCGTGTGTACGCCTATCTCCGTAGTGCCCAGTGTTCGTGGGCGGGGCCAATTTCGGGCGCCTGTGAGAGCGTTTATCGACAGACAGATTTGGGGAACTATCTAAGAGATTTGTAATAAATTTTTGCCAGTTAGAGTAAGTTTTTGTGCTAAATTTCCTGTACAGTCATTGAAAGTTGAGCTTTTTATAAGTACAATGGGGTAGTGTTAATGGTATTTGTAACTCAGAGGTTAGTTAAATGTATGAGAAACTTGGTAATGCGTGTTTGATGAGAGGTTAACTGCCTGATGTATTTTACATGACATCTGGCAATAGATTGCATTTACTGTTCATTGCTACTTGGTCAGACAATTTTTCTTTCACGTTAGTTTGGCTAACATTTGCCTTTAATTCAGAACTAACTAACTCATAGTTACTAGTGTCTTATTGTTCTTTTCAATAGCCATTGTTTTGGTTTTCTCTACGCACACATGAATCTAAGGTTAACGCTTGTGAAATGTGGATATGGAGGAAGATGCTGAGAATATCTTGGACTGAGAAAAGAACGAACGAATCAATACGAGAGGAGATTGGAGTTGAGAATGAAGAGTCGTTAAAACAAACTGCGACAAGAATGAAGCTAAGGTTCTTTGGACATGTTATGCGATCTGATGGTCTGGAGAAGGAAATGATGCTGGCGTGCGGTGAGGGGAGGAGAAGACGGGGTCGCCCAAGGAGGAGATGGATGGATGAGATACAAGATGTAACTGGCATGAATTTGGCGGAATTAAGGGACTTCAGTGCTCGAAATGGACCGGAACGCACCGGAACGCCGTTCCGGTTCGTCAAAATGAATTAGCGTTCCGTTCCGGTTCGTCAAATGAATTATTGTGGAAAATACTATGAAATTAACGTGAATGCTCCCATATCTTTGACTAGCGTAAAATTTTCCATTTCGAGCACTGAGGGACTTGTCATCGAATAGGAAACAATGGAGTGTGTTCACCAGGACGATCGCTAGAGCTCCACGAGCTGACAGCACAAGGTGACAAGGTGACACATGACACATACGTAACGCATACAAGGCATTTATACAGAACAGCTAGCAGATCTTAAGCCGACTCTTGCTAATTTCGCTAGCAATGATGCAACGCAGCGGTGGCCGTCTGCAATTAATGTTTAAGACAGAGGATGCACTAAATACATGTATATACTATGATGCGGACTTATCTCCTTTAAATCCTTTTAAATTACACTTCAAACTTAAGCCATCTTCTTTCCTTCTTAGGAGCTTCTGCTCACCAGTATGCCGAGGATACTCAAGAATATCTTCATGAGATAGTCTCAGCTGAGAAATTGGTTGAGATATCCTAGGCCCTTTGTGCACGGATGACATCCAACCGCCTCCAACTCAAACCCGAAAACTCAACCGATGTGGCTTGATAACCGTCGACCGCTCCAAAAAAAGACTTCCATAGCTTGCAGCTTGGTTTTCCAAATGCCTCCTTCTTTACTTCAGTGCATGACCTAGGCATTATAGTCCACCAGGAATTGGCCTTCTCTGAGAATGTGAAGACAGTATGTTGAACATGCCTGTTTCATCTGTGCCAGATGCGCACTACATCCCACTTGTCTGCCAAAGCTGCTTCTACGTGATGTATTTTATGCGATTGTGTGAACTATGATACGGTAATGTAATTTATGCGGACCTCCCTCATTCTCGCTCTGTTGAATCAACTTCAATCTGTTTTGAACCCTGCAGCTATTTTAACTGTTAGGATTCCGAAGTTTGGTCGTATATATAACTACATGCGGAACAAGCCTTCAGCTCAGAACTTTTTAGGATTTATTCACTGCTAAAACTGGTTTTTAATTCAATTGCATGGACTGCCCTACCCGAAACCAATTAGTTACATTGGTCACTGGCTCTGCCCTTGCTGAATCCATTAAAGTGTATTATTACACGCAGACTTGTTCACTCTGTGAAATATATCCAGAGCCCCTTTATGATAATAATTAAATTTATATACAGCATCTTCTATATATATCTTCTTCAGAGACATTTGCAGCTAAGACTGGGTTAGAAAGAAGTTTTGATGTCCGAAACGAAGCACTAATGCGAATGAAAGAAAAATAAGTGAAGGTCAGAGAATATGCTAAAGAGATTATATAAATGAAGACCTAGCAAGCCTTGGACTAAACATGGCAGGAGTGCTGATCTGACAAATGACCGAATAAAAATGGGCATTGGTCATTTTCACCTATCACCAGAAAATTGCTGGTATCGTGAACTGATGGTGAAGTGATGGTAATGATGTCAATGCCTAAGCCAACAATATTTGTCACTGTTGAAGAAAATGGCAGAAAAACAACACTATTTTTGCAGAACTCACAAGTTAAAAATACAAGTCCAGAGGCAGAAAATTGGACATAATGTTTTATGAACATTGTATGTATGTATGTATGTATGTATGTATGCAATGCATGTATGTATGTATTGGGTCACTTAATATATTACATTTAAAGGACTTCACAAAAGAACAATACACATGACGAATCAACTTCTGTTTGCTAAAGAGTTTGCTGTGGGGCACCTGTATGCTCATCATGTTGTCCAGGTCCTGGTCCATGGTCTTCCTGCTCATCAGTTTTCCCTCTGTCAATCTTTTGAGTCTTTTTCCTCCGATCTCCATTGCTGGATGCAGTGGCGTCACGAGGGGGTGCGGACCGCACCGGGTGACACCCTCAGAGGGGGTGACAACAATATGAGAAAATGATGAAATTTTGGCAACAAGATTAGGAATTCCTAAAAAAGGTCATAACTTTTTTTGGGGAGACGAATTCCTAAAAAAGATCATCACTTTTTTAGGGAGACGAGTTCGTAAAAAAAGTCATCACATTTTTTTAGGGTGACACCGTGACTTACCGCACCGGGTGACACCAGCCCTAGTGACGCCACTGGCTGGATGTCCTCGACTCGCCTCTCCTTAAATTCTTTAAAGATTCAGCTGATATGATTTGGCACTCACCAGCAGCTCCTCAAGCTTGATTATGCAACTCTCACCGAAAGCTCTCTCCTATTCTCTTTCTCTACAAGTGTTCGTGGTTTGGGTAGAACTCGTTCGTTTGCTAACCACAGTCTCTAACCTCTGTCGTTCTAGTTTCTATCATCTGAGACGTCTTCATAATGTCAGGCGTTCTGTTTTTTCCTCCACTTTCTCCTCCATGATGCATGACTTTATTTGCTCGCGTATTGATTACTATTACTCATTACTTGTTGTTCTGATTCCACTTCAATCTGTGCTCGCCTTCCACGCTACTCTCATATCTCGACTTTAATGTCTGAGCACTTACACTGGCTTCCGCTCACTGCGTGGTATTCATGTTAAAATCCTTTTCTTCACCTCTCGAGCGTTCCAGAGCCGAGCTCCTCGATACCTCTGTGTTCTTATCTGTCGACCTCCTTCGGGTACCTCTCGTCATCCTCTCCGTTCTATGGACAGTAATGACCTCTTGGTCCCTTTGACTCGGACTTCCATACCGTGCCTACGCATCCGTCCCTCTGGAATGAGCTTCCTTCTATGACACGTTCTTAAATTCTAACTGTAGGCACTGCTGTTAGTTCTTGCTGTCTCAGGACTTTTCTTTTCTCATGGGGCTCTTCGCTCTGATTAGGTTAACCGCGACAAGCGCTTTAAATTTCTAATATAAAGATCTCTAGAAGATCTAAACCAGTGCATTTTAAGAGAATTAGTAAATGTATGCTGCACAGAGTCAAAGGCATCAGTGCATAAGTACAGTGGGAGATTGTTCCAGGAGAACGGTCCAACACATAAATCGAAGTGCGACAGTATGGTACTTGCATACCTGCAGATTGCGCAGTATGACCCGTATATGGCTTATCTGGTAAAAGCAGGATCAGTAGAGGTGATTCACATGGTCCGCCATTGATAAATAGCACACCCAAGTTGCAAACGACGCACATTTGATTCCAGTCATTGATTCCAGTCATTGACTTCTGAAACACTAAAATGACCACAAATAAACATGATTAAATAAAGGGCTAGTCACAAGTAAGAACACTCTAGTGTTAAATGTGTGCTTGTAAAGTTTCTTCCGGAGGGAGCCCAACTTTCGAGCAGCTGTGTCGCAGGGCTCACAAGAGCCTCTCTGCTGATGTCCTAGACAATTCTGGTCACGTGATATACCCGCTACTTCCGCCTGAAAGGGTGATCACCTACACCCTGCGCCACAACCGCACGACCGAATATTCCCACGAGAAGACCATGTGATGCGTAAAACATTTTTAATGAGAGTTTTATATCTTATTTAATGTCATGTTCTCCAAAGTGCGGTAAAGCAGTTGGAATGAAAGTTCATTGTGCATCACTGTCAAGGGTTAACTTGCTATTGATTCGAGAAAACAATAATATTATTAGCAGTATCGGCGACGTCATGATGCTCTCATGCATTGTTTCTCTTTTGGTACAGTTTTGCTGGTGCAAGATTTTGGGTATCGGAATGCTCCTGATGAGATAACACTCAAGATAGCAGACTTCGATAATGTACGAGAACACGTTGACACAATGATAATGTCAATCGAAGGAACAGTCGCCTACATGGCACCAGAAGTTCTGACAACAGACAGGTTTTCCAAAGCCAGTGACATTTGGAGGTGATTGCGAAGTTTATTACTAATCTTTCACTTTTTTTGAAATTATGTTTCCAAGGATCGGTTGTTTTGGTTAATTTACAGGAATAGATTTCTTCCGAAGAATAAGAAGTTTCTGTTAAAGAAAAATCGACCAGTTTAACACAAGAATATTTTCGATTTAAAAAGTTCTAAAGACTCCTAGGCATACATTTGGTTATGACTGCTGAAAATAGAGATTAATTTGATGTACTTATAGTTTGTGAATTCTGAATATTGTAAAATATATGTTGGCCGACTATTCCACAGAGTCAAAGGCATCAGTGCTTAAGTGCAGTAATGTATCTGTTCAGGAACAATCTGAATGACAAATTCCCCAAAGGCAATCATGCATAATTAAGAGTTAATCTCTTATTAGTTATTCATTCAATCGATGACAATATGACAATAGTCCCATTTACCCTAGATATGGTCCCATATGGGAATGAATTTCTTTGTAACTTTCGCTCAATCTTCAATCGTCCCTCCATTTTCTTTCCCTTGTCTCCTGCACTCCAATCTCCCTTCCACAATATCCCTTTCTCCTGCTTCTGTTTTTTCTAATTTGCTCCTTTCTTCCTCAGATTCCCTCCGCTTTCGCGACCCATTCTGTTACTGCTCTCTTTCTCTTTGTCTGCCTCTCTCTGTCTGTCTTTTCTTTTCTCTCTCTCTCTCTCCTACATTCATGATCGACCACGTGTGTGTCTGCTTCAAGTTACCTTGAGACTGTGAAAGCAGTTGCAAAAATGTTCTCCTATTTCATTTTCTACATCGATTTCTATACGTTTATCTTACTTCGCCGTAAATAGTTCTAAATCATATGCTACTCAAAAATAATGTCTGTATACAGATTGTATGCGGTATATCTTCGGGGATACTAATTGTGATAATGTGAGTATGTATCATGTATATCCTGAGGGATAAAGTTTGTTGATTGTATCCTGTTTATCTTCAAGGATAGTGAACGTTGATTGTGTCTTGTATGTATACCCTGAAGGATACTGTCTCTTGACTGTATTATGCTTAGAGACACATTACAGATGAATGGCTGTTGACGTGAATTTTACCTCATTTAACTTATGTGAATTGTCTGGATGGTTTCTTTTTAATGACGAAGTAAGGAAGGTGATTATTGTCATCCTCTACACTTATCAATGAGTTCCTCTGTCGCTAGCCAATTACGCCAGAGGCAGAGTTGTATACTGAGTATAAATTGCCGGCTAATTGTATATAAATCAATATTAGAAGAGAGCAGTGTAAGACTTCGATTAACCATTTTGTTTTAGGAAAAAAATCACATTTGTTTAACCATATATTGTTGAAATTTACAAAACATCATTTGTAAACAACCTTGAAATTCTTTACATCGTAGCACCTCTTGAAGCAAAGTTTACATTTGCTGGTCAATCAATAAAATAGGACCGTTGTAGTGTTCTGTCAGTGACTGACCACGTGCGTGTCTAATCCTTTTTGATAAACAGATGATTGGTTTTGGTATTAATAGTATAATTTTGATTGATTGATTGTACTTCTTTTTTCATTCAGTCAGTCACTCAATCATTGGTACAGTTACTAAGTCAGTGGGTGGATAGTCGGTCAAGCACCAGCCAGATAAATGCATCGTCTCTCACCTTCACCTCTGACTCCCCTGTCCGCAATATTATTCTTCACTTATCCATTCCAGCGCCTCAAAACTGGAAAACTGTCGACACTCTCCTTCATCGCAAATCTCGCTCCCCACTGCCTAGATCCATTCCCTCCTCCTCCGTTGCTGATACATTCTGTTCATTTTTTCAGACAAAATCTCATCCATTCGCTTTACATTACAATCTCTTCTAGACACACTTACCCCCTTGCCTCCTCCAGCACTGATTCATCCCCTTCTTTCAACCCTACTCCTCCTACCTCTCAGTCATCGCTCCAAATTATCTCTCCCGCCCCTGAAGCAGAAGTGTCACTCCTCCTAAACTCTCCCCCTAACAAGCAATGCGAACTTGCTACTATCCCACCTCTCTTCTAAAAGGCTGTGCCTCCGCCCTGATTCCTGTAATCACCAAAATTAAAAATATTTTACTGTCTACCGACAATTTCTCTATGGCCTTTAATCACTCTATTGTAACTTCTCTTCTCAAAAAAGCTAACATTGACAAGGAAAGCCTATCTAACTACCCTCAAGGCTCCGTCCTGGGTCCACTCATTTTCATCCTTTATACCACACCTTTAAGTCATCTTATAAAATACCCTCTGTTGATCACCATCTCTACGCAGATGACACCCAACTCTACATATCCTTCTCCTCAGGCTCTTTTTCCACCGCCATCACACAATTGCTCAACGTGGTTAACCTTATTTCACAGTGGATGTCATCCAATATACTCTGTCTTAACCCTTTCAAAACTGAATTCCTCATCCTAGGCCTTCCTGGTCAAATCAAGAAAATCCCTGATCCTTCTATAAACCTTCGAATAACTAACTCATCGTCTATCACCTTCACCTCTGACTCCCCTGTCCGCAATCTTGGTGTTACTTTTGATCCACACCTCTCCTTCTCTAACCACATCTCCAACCTCTCGCGCTCCTGCTTCACGCACATTCGTGACCTCCGACGCATACGGCCCATGCTCGAACTTAAAACTGCCTCCACCATTGCTACCTCCATTGTTCATTCAAAGCTTGATTACTGCAATTCTCTTTTCCTCAACCTTGAATTCACTCAAATCTAGCGTCTGAAGCCTATCCACAACTCCTAGCCAGAGCTGTCACTAGAACGCCCAAACATCATCATATCACTCCCATCCTCACATCATTCCATTGGTTAAAAATCCCAGAGCGAATCCACTTCAAAGTCCTATCACTAACCTACAATTCCCTAAAATACCCCTCCTCCCCAAGTACCATCGTGATCTCTTCACCACTCCGACAACCCGTTCCACCTGATCCTCCTCCTATTTCAGCCTTTCTCGACCCGCAGTCACTACTCACCTCAAGTTCTCCAACCGAGCCATATCCAACAGAGCATCATGTCTCTGGAATGATCTCCCTCTGAATTCCGCAGTTTCTCAGTGCCTCTATCATCATTGCAACCCGTCCTTCATCTCCAACCTCTCGCGCTCCTGCTTCATTCACATTCGTGACCTCCGACGCATACGGCTCATGTTCGACCTTAAAGCTGCCTCCACCATTGCTACCTCCATTGTTCATTCAGAGCTTGATAACTGCAATTCTCTTTTCCGCAACCTTGAATCCACTCAAATCTAGCGTCTGCAGCTTATCCACAACTCACTAGCCAGAGATGTCACTAGAACGCCCAAACATCATCATATCACTCCCATCCTCACATCATTCCATTGGTTAAAAATCCCAGAGCGAATCCACTTCAAAGTCCTATCACAAACCTACAATTCCCTAAAATACCCCTCCTCTCCAAGTACCATCGTGATCTCTTCACCACTCCGACAACCTGCTCCACCCGATCATCCTCCCATTTCAGTCTTTCTCAACCCCCAGTCAATACTCACCTCAAGTTCTCCAACCGAACCATATCCAACACAGCACCACGTCTCTGGAATGACCGTCCTCCTGAATTCCGCAGTTTCTCAGTGCCTCCATCATCATTGCAACCCGTCCTTCATCCTCCTCCTCATGTTCCTTTATCTATTACCCCCTGGCTTTCCAATCAAAACTGAAGTCTCACCTTTTCAAATACTCCTACCCATCTCATCTGATATTCCGCCTTCCAATTATTCTCGCCGTAAACGACACCCGCCTTGACAGCTGCTCTGCCTCTCCTGCTCTGGTATCCTGGAAATCGGACTTGGAACTCTTTTGGACTATCTGCAAAACCCCACTTTGATTTGGATTGGCCTTCTGGAAACTGGACTCGGACCTCTTTTGGACTACTCTTTGGAAATCCCCTCTGATTTGACGTAGCGCTCGTGAATAGGCTGGTGCCCTGCACTTGGCCTTCGAGTGACGATTTAGAAGTTTGGAGATTACGATTACGATTGCGAAGTGTTTTTTTTAAGAAGAGACAAAGTAATGCAAGAGGCACTAACCGAGATAGCACAAATAAAAATTAATAAATTAAACTTTACCGGATCGTTTTTGTAAGATCGGTGTTTTATTTTTTTCATGAATAAGCCACACATTTTATTCAAGTTTGCGTATGTTGTTCTAGTTCTACCATAAAATCGACTGTGTTATGTAATTCGTCAAGATTTGCAGCGTATTTAGCTGTACTGATCCAGTGCATATTTGCAGCAAGCTATAGGTCATCATGGGGAATGTTTATTGAATTGGTTTTGGGAATTGAATATGACTTACTGACAGATATATTGTGTCAGATAGCACACTGTAAATGAGACTTCACTAGATAAATGCTTTTTTATATATATGGTGTGTTTTAGCTACGGTGTAGTGGTGTGGGAGATGTTGACAAGAGATTTTCCACATGAAGGTCTAGCACAAGCAGCAATAATGCATAAAGCATCCTCTGGCGAACTCACACTCTCTATTCCTGAACATATTCCAAAAGCTTGTGAGGAACTTCTTTGTGGTAAGTTTACACTAAGAATCTGAGACGTGGCTTATTCCACATCAATGTGCATTGCATTTTTTTAAGTATGTTACAGCAGTTGCCGATAATTGCCTGTCATACTTCTTTATACCACACCTTTAAGCCATCTCATAAAAGCCTCCTCTGTCGACCACCATCTTTATGCTGATGACACCCAACTCTTCATATCCCTCTTCTCAGGCTCTTTTTCCACCGCCATCACACAACTACTCAACGTGGTTAACATTATTTCACAGTGGATGTCATATAATTTCCTCTGCTTTAATCCTTCCAAAAGTGAATTCCTCATCCTAGGCCCTCCTGGTCAAATCAAGAAAATCCTTGATCCTTCCATAAACCTTTCGACTAACTCATCGACTCTCACCTTCACCTCTGGCTCATCTGTCCGTAATCTTGGTGTTACTTTTGATCCACACCTCTCCTTCTCTAGCCACATCTCCAACCTCTCACGCTCCTGCTTCATGCACATTCGTGACCTCCGACCATACGACCCATGCATGACGTTAAAACTGCCTCCACCATTGCTACCTCCAGTGTTCATTCAAAGCTTGATTACTGCAATTCTCTTTTCCTCAACCTTGAATCCACTCAAATCTAGCGTCTACAGCTTTTCCAAAACTCACTAGCCAGAGCTGTCACTAGAACGCCCAAACATCATCATATCACTCTTGTCCTCAAATCACTCCATTGGTTAAAAAATCCCAGAGCGAATCCACTTCAAAGTCCTATCACTAACCTACAATTCCCTAAAATATTCCCAGCCCATCGTGATCTCTCCACCATTCCGACAACCCGTTCCACCCGAACCTCCTCCTATTTCAGTCTTTCTCGACCCACAGTCACTACTCACCTCAAGTTCTCCAACCGAGACATTCAACACAGCACCACGCCCCTGGAATGATCTCCCCTTGAATTCCGCAGTTTCTCAGTTACTCCATCATCATTGCAACCCGTCCTTCATCCTCCTCCTCATGTTCCTTTATCTATCACTCCCCGGACTTTCCACTCAAAACTGAAGTCTCGCCTTTTCAAATGCTCCTACCCTGACTCATCTGATCCTCCGACTTCCATTTATTCTCGCCGTAAACGACACCCGCCTTGACAGCTGCTCTGTCTCCCGTGATCTGGTATCCTGGAAATCGGACTTGGACCTCTTTTGGACTACTCTGTGGAACCCCTTCTGATTTGGTTTTGTCTTCTGGAAATCGGACTTAGACCTCTTTTTGACAAATCTCTGGAAAGCCCCTCTGATTTGGTTTGGCCTTCTGGAAACCGGAGTCGGACCTCTTTTGGACTACTCTCTGCAAACCCTCTCTGATTTGACGTAGCGCTTGTGAATTGGCTGGTGCACTGCGGCTTGGCCTTCGAGTGGCGCTTTAGAAGTTTGGAGATTACGATTACGATTCTTAGTTAGCTGGTTCATGATTCAAATATTTATTCGTGATGTAAAGACAGTAGCATTGCAACGATTAAGGTACAGGTGGTACAGAGGGCCATAAAGGGATAATAGATCCCGCTAACTGGAGACTCTTGATACATTGTGTAGCTAAATTATTAAAGCGAACAGACAATTGAATAACGAAGTCTTCAAATGGAGAAAACACTTAACTAAGATCAAGCAAGGTATACATCAACTGAATCAGGTTGTTAATGATAGTCTTGGGAAAGCTGATATACTGTAGAATCTTTTCAGATTAATCTTTGAGGTACCCCAAGGACTCTTAACTGTTCGCGAGTTTAAAGGCTCCGAAGCATTGTCTTTAACGTAATTTGTTGTTTGGGTAAACTAATTTATGAACAGCTTTAAGGGGATTTAATAATCTTTTAATAGGTGGGTGGCGATTCATTTGAGTTCGTAAAGATGAACAGGACTTTCTTACTGATCAGACAACAGTAAGGTTAATGTTTTTCAGGAATGTCAATAGATTTCCGACAAATAAGCTTGCAAACAAACAGAAAGGAAAAGCTAAGCAAGCTCTACGAATCGAAAAATATCGCAAGTCATTAAGCGTGAGAAGGTCTTTGACGCTAATGATGGTGATATATTCGTTTATTGTTTACAAAATAAACACATTCTGACAAACCGCAGCATGGAACAAAGTTAGAGTTTTGAGAAGTAGATAATGTTGCATATTGTGTTCGGGAAATAAAGTCCCTATCGTATTTAACTGGAAGACATCACTGGTGATTCTGGGGACGCAGTGAACATACAGTTTTATGGATTATTGGTAAAAGAGGCAAAAGGACTTGATCTTGATTATTCTTAATCGATGCAAATAATCGGCTACCATCATGAATTCGCAAGGTCAGCTATAGTCAGTTGACGACACAGTAGACGAATCTGAATCTAATTTCGATACCAGCAGGTCAAACACATGTTATCAACAACAATATTGCTGGTCAGTACTTAGGTCAGGCGAAGCTACATGTGGAAACTCCGATTCAATTGATCAAAGTACACCACTGGTAACTGTGATGATGATGCTGTTCATCTTGGTTGTAATCAACTTTGTGATGAACCTGAAACGAACGTTATAGTCAAGAGACATCATCGTAGACTGCCAACATTAGCTTCTGCCTGTCTGAAATGGTGTTATAATTATGTTAGGCTGATTTGTCAAATGTCATTAACCAAAATAAAGTTACACGTGAACGATCAATGAAGCGAAACTAGCTGCAAGACTCGAATAACTTAGATGATATACGTGGTTTATTTTTTGATTGTCCAAGAGATGAGACCCTACAGAATGTCAAAGAAAGGCATATATAGGTATTATCAACGAGTTGTTACCGAGGAGCACTTATCGTTGGTGAAGGAACCAGGTTCGACTTACGCCGAACATGCATCAAGCACTGCTGGATCAGCCTTACACATTATATCAGTATAGTGGAATTAATTGTTTGTAACAATATTAATGTAGAGAAACTAGTCGCTGTTGGGTGTAATGGCACCAATATGAACGTGACAATAGAGTCATCAGGTTGCTGGGTGTTGAGTTTTGCAAACCCTTACAGTGGCTAGTATGCCAGCTTCATGTGAATGAACTACCACTGCGACATCTAGTCCTGTTACGCCGTGTCCCATCCCCCGGCACTGGTTGTTAAGTCAGGCTGTTGAAATGGGTCAGGCACGCGTCTTCGCAATACCACGGAAGGAGGAACCTCTAGCTCAGTGGGGTGATCTGATCTGTGATCATCTACAGGATCTGCTGGGATTCGATTCCAATGGTTCCCTAGCTCCCAACAATTCAGTCTGGATTTCATCTGCAAACGTTCACTTCTTCTGAACGTGGAAAGAGGTGAACTGGCTCTTTGCTCGGACCTGACTCCGAACGGTTCCAGTGTGCTCTGAGCAATATTTGGCACAACGAGCGGTAAACGCGCGGCTACACTATGTTCAACCATCGTACGATGGGAATGATCTGGAGTTCGTTTATGTCTTTATGACTTGCGGAACAATAGAAGAGGCCTCTTCAAATATTTCAAGGCGACATAAAAATTCTGCCTGCTGTCTTTCATTTCTAATTGGTTGTCTCATATCTGCTACGTTACTGGCTAAGTTCACTTGGCTACCTCTTAAATCAGTTACATCCTCTCTAACATCAGCTACGCTTGCTAGCTGGCTCTCTGTGACTAAATACTATGTCCGACTAGCCAACTGCTATGCTATCTAATTTCTCTGCAACTGATCCTATACTTCTTAGAAGTTGTGCCATGGCAGAGAAAGAACGAGAAAGAGAAGAGAAAGGACGAACACTACTCTCTTGTCTATTGCTAGGTCCTGCTTCCAAATCCAGCAATCTTAAAGAGTGTAATGACATGTTTAATATTCAAATGAATGATCCAGCAAATGACAGCAAACGAAATGGAAAAAAAACTGCGATTTCTGCTAAAATACACTAACAAGTTCTACACATTTTATACGATACATACTTAACACAAGCGATCAATCACATTAGTTATAGATAGTGAAATGATAACTGCACCCCAAATTTAGAAGACAACTTCAAAATCTCAAGTCTCAGCCTGTTCAAGCGATGATCCAATACAGCACGTAAGAATGATACTCAGCACAGAATTCGTCACAAACGCTTCGAACGCTTCCTATCGCTCTCTACTGTCGATCCACAGCGAAGTAGGCCTAAAGCCTAACGATATATCCACGAGAAAGTAAAAAGCCTATCTCAAACTGTAGACCTTACACTGCATATAAATGCACAGTAACTTTCGCGATGGATTAAACACTTATACAGCGCACGAATGACTTCTCACCGCTAGTCTGCTCCATGCTGATGCAACTGCCTACTTCACAACTATGACAATGACCTTAATTTCGACAAATCATCACTAGCATTGCAAAGCCCTGACTGCGCAGGCACGAAGGCAGGTGTCGTGTTTATAGAGTTCAGTTTCGCACCTGACGCCTGACGTCACCACTCAGGCGGGAGCAGCAGCTTCAGAAGCAGGAACTAGCTCTGCTGTTCGCGCCACACGTATGACTCACCATCCAGGTATGTCAACGGGACAAACATGGCGGAAAACATTATATACAAAGCCTCGAGATATTTGGAAATAACATAAATAATTATATAAATTATATAAATGAAATTCCTGTTACGTTCCCATAGAACATAACAGTGCAGCATCTTGGTGAGCAACAAGTGGTCCCCGTGATTTCTCTGGACCAACTGGTAAAGAGTTATTAACGTAAACGGTTACCAGTGGTGGGCTTTGATAAAATTGATTCGGATTTCAACCTGTAACTTCCAGTGACCTCAGTACTGACCAACAATATTTGTAGGACATTAACAGCGCGGTCGTTAGAGGTCAATGCTCGTTGAACTTCTCTAAGAAGCACCCTGAAACGTTGAACCAGTCGCAGCGGTTGACAGCTGCGACAGATGCTTGCTAGCAATGTTAACTGATGACCTTAAGGAAATTCGAGAGCTGGCAATGCGTCGTGTCCTGAAAACTGAGCAAAAACTGTACGGTCTGGAATTCAAAAATTCCTTGTCCCAGAGCTTAAGTTCGATGCCTCTGACTACACTTAACTCATTACGCAAATGTGCGTAACAACTATGGGAACCTAACAGGAATTTAATTTATATATATTAGTTATTTATTTCCAAAATATCTCGAGACTTTGTCTGTCTCCCTGTCTGCCTGCCTGCTTGACCCTTTGGATTTTGACCCTGGAAACGATTTTGACCCTACCTGCCTATCAATTTTGTTTTGACTGAGCGCCTCTGAATGAGATTGTTCTTGCGATTTGTCTTGGTAAGCGCTGTAGATATCATTACGACTACGAGTCTGTCGGTCAATATAGCTGTTTGTCTCTCTGTATGTAGATCTGTTTCCCTTCGGATGTTATAGAGTAACGATTATTTTTGTCATCCTAGGAATTTATTACTAGCAATGTTAACTGATGTCCTTAAGGAAATTCGAGAGCTGGCAATGCGTCGTATCCTGAAAACTGGGCAAATTGTACGATTTGGAATTCAAACATTTCTTGTTCCAGATCTAGTTCGATGCCTCTGATTACTCTGAACTAATTGACTGGCAAATGTGCGTAGCAACTAACATTAAAAGTCTGATAAAGACGTGGTGCCATTTGTAACGACGCTCGCAGCACAAAAGTGGAGCTTTGTGTTCAAGTATTGACTGAAGCCCCACCTGCAGCCTGCGACATTCAGCGAGAGAAGGCGTCTTTAATGAGAATTGGAATCCAGACAAATAATGTCGAATGTTACATTAAATGAGAATACCTCAAAGCCTGACTGCTTATTTTTTCATTAATGGCATAAGACTGGACCGCTAGTGTAGTTTGGACTCAACTCACGTTATCATCATTTCCTTAAGTGATCTTGTCACCTGCTTTCGTCCACCTTACCTCAATGCCCATCACGAACCTCCTCCTCGTGGCTACTCTCTGCTAACCTTTCCTCGCATAACCTCCTCCTCAAAATCTGCAAAAGCTCTGGTGGCGGCACTGCCTTCTTGGTCCGTAAACCGGCCGTCGTCCTAAACTCTTCTCGCCATACCTTCTGCTCTTTTGAATGCTCCTCTACAACTCTTAGACTTGCTTCCGACCTGCTCACGGTTTTCAATATCTACCGCCCTCCCATCTCGTTCGCTTACTCCTCACACCCTACATCTTCCTTTATGAATTTGCCTCTCTCCTCTCTGTTGCTGCTACTACTCCCAAGGTTTTTATTGTTTTTACTATTTTTATTTTAACTGTTCTTACTAAACAGCGACTTCAACATTCATGTAGACAATCCCTCTGACCCTCTTGCATCAGATTTCCCGAACCTCCTCTCGTCAGTCAATCTCACCCAACATGTTCATTTCCCGACCCACGTCAAGAATCACACCCTTTATATCCTCATCACCTCCGACGCTTCCCTCTTACCTCCCAGGCTATCACACTCTGTTCTCAACATTACCGATCATTATCATATCATGGCTGACTTTCAAATCAAGCCTTTCGCTTGGCCTCAACCCTCGACTCATTCTTTCCGTCTCACCTGGTCCACTGACCGTCAGGCCTTCACTCGTGATATTCTCGACTCACAACTCGTTCTAAACCCTCCCTCTTTGCTTGATGACCTGCTTTCCTGTTACAAATTCCACACTTTCCAACCTCCTTGACATTCAAGCGCCACTCATCACCAAACACAGTTCACAAACCAGCAACCATTAGTTTACTTCTTACCTCCAAGCCTTAAAAACCTTTTTTGCAGGAGCCTTGAGTACATCATTCTACCAGCACACTTTCGGCCCTGCAGCTATATCAAAAGCCCTCAATACCCTGAAATCAGCCACCAACAGAGACCACCAACAGATACAATAAAAGGAATACTATTCTTCACTTATCCATTCCAGCGCCTCGAACCAAAGACATCTCTGTAAAGCTATCAACACAAATCTATCATCGCAAATCTTTCTCCCCATGTCTAGATCCATTCCCTCCTCCTCTATTGCTGATACGTTATGTTCATTTTTCTCTGGCAAAATCTCATCCCTTCACTTCACATTACAATCTATTCTAGACACACACTCCCCACTACATTCTCCAGCACTGTTTCAACCTTCTCTCAACCCTACTCCTCCTGCCTCTCAGTCATCGCTCCAAGTTCTCTCTCCCGCCACTGAAGCAGAAGTGTCACCTTTCCGAACCTGTCCTCCCACCAAGCAATACGAAGTTGATCCTACCCCACCTCTCTTCTATAAGATTGTGCATCTGTCCTCGTTCAGGCAATCACCAAAATTATCAATCTCTCACTCTCTACCGCCAACTTCCCCATGGCCTTTAAGCACTCTCTAGTCACTCCCCTTCTAAAAAAAGTAAACATTGACAAGGAAAACCTATCCAACTATCGTCCTATCTCCAATTTTTCCTTTCTAGCTAAGTTAACGGAACGAATTGTCCTTGTTCTGCTATACGACTACCTCTCTTCTAATTCACTCCAATCTGGCTTGACTAAACACTACTCCGCAGAAACTTTACTTGCGTCTCTGACTCTCTGTACAATAAACTGGTCTCTGCCGTCAGCCATCAGCCAGTCTCTTGCCTCTGTCTTCTCGACATCACCGCCGCATTTGACACCAATGATCACAGCCTCCTTCTTCAACGACTATCTTCTTGGTTTGGTGTATCTGGCACTGCTCTACTCGGGTTCCAGTCCTTCTTGTCTTCCCGATCCTTCTCAGTTAAACCTCCAGCCAGTACTCACAACCTCTCACTTGCCTGTGGTGTCCTTCAAGGCTCCGTCATGGGTCCACTCCTTCTCATCCTGTATACCACACCTTTAAGCCATCTCATAAATTTCTCTTCTGTTGACCACCATATCTACGCAGATGACACCCAACTCTACATACATGTATCCTTCTCCATAAGCTCTTTTTCCACTCCCATTACACAATTACTCAACGTGGTTAACCTAATCTTAGGTTGTCATCCAATCGCATCTGCCTTAACCCTTCCAAAACTGAATTCATCATCCTAGGCCTTCATAATCAACTCAAGAAAATCTCTGACCCTTTCATAAACCTTTCGACTAATTCGTCGTCTCTTACCTTCACCTCTGACCTCGTCCGCAATCTTGGTTTTACTGTTGATCCACTCTTCTCCGTTTCACACCACATCTCCAACCCCTCGCGCTCCTGCTTCATGCACATTCGTGACCTCCGACGCATCCGGGCCAAGCTAGACCTTAAAACTGCTGCCACCAATGCTACCTCCTTTGTTTATTCAAAGGTTGATCATTGCATTTCCCTATTCCTCAAATCCTTGAATCCACCCAAATTAAGCGTCTCCAACTTTTCCAAAACTCATTTGCAAGAGCTGCCACTATAACACGCAAATATCATCATGCATCTTGATGATCTTAGACGCGCTTTTTGAACCTATAACTGGAACCACCTTCTGAACAACCATGATGTAGAACAAGTCTATCTCGACTTTCCGCGTGTTGTGCATTGGCACATTAACACTTACGGTGAACGCGGAAAGTTCCTGTCAAGTGAAACACTCCTTCATTATTACTCATACTCCTGTTGTCAAATGTTTACTGAGAAAATGGAATCGGACGATTAGGCATGGAAGGCTGAAACACTCAGCACTAAAATAGGCTCACTGATTGCCGAACATCGATCTAAAATCTTGAGTGACTGCAAAGATATTAAAGTCTCCGAGTTGTGGAAACTTATTAAACCGGCAAAATCTGCCACTGCCACCATAACTCTGAGCGAACCGGATACTGTTAATTCCCACTTTGCTAATATTGCCACTGATTCCAGTTACTGTGCTACTGAAATATGTCATCTGCTATCTAAACTTATGCCTACCAGTCTTCATAAGGTTCTGCAGGAATTTGAAATAGCAAAATTCTTGTCAACTACAAAACGAACGTCACCAGAAATCGACAATATTACTAGATCTTTCGTACCGGTAACTGTTCTTACGAACTTTAATCTATTGTGACCCCGGATAATTAACCTGTCACTCAGCCAAGGCAAACCACCAACGTCCTGGAGACGAGCCGTTTTTACCCCAATTATTAAGGTAACTCCTATTGCTGGTCTTTCAGATTTACGACGCATATCAGTCACACCAAATAGCCAAACTTCTTAAACATAACACCTACGTTCGTTGTCTCCTTATTGATTTTTTAAAGGCATTCGACCCCCATCAATCACCACCTTCTTCTCCAGAAACTGAAAGCGCTCAATATTCACCCTGGTATCTTTTAACTGGATAGCTAAGCGATCGAACACGGGCTGTTACATTATACGGAAAACTATCTAACAGTCTAACTGGTTATCAATTACCCAAAGTATTGTGCAAGGATATGGGCTGGGGCCAGTTCTGTTCATAATATTCATTGCAGCTCTCTGCACTTTACGTGAGGACAGCCACCTGTGTAAATACGCTGATGACTTAAGTCTACTGAATCCTGAAACTGAAAGCATTGGACTCAATGCAGAATTTTACAACATTAAGATGTGGGCCACACTAAATAAGCTAAACAGAAATGTCTCCAAAACCAGGGAGATAATTTTCAGGCGGCCTGGTATCGAGCGTCCTTTATACCAGTGTCCGCTCCTACCTGATATTGAGCAGCTGGATATTGCCAAGCTGCTTGGAATCATGCCACAGTCTAACCTACTTTCTTTTTCAAACCATATTAACTACATTCTTAGTCTAATAAACCAGCGATATTTCTTTCATTACCAGTTAAGGTAGCAGGGCCTACATATCTCGAAGCTGGACGTAATTTTTCAAGCAATAGTTAATGCAGCTCTGAAAAAGGCTTGCATATGGCAAATATGTGAGGAGACCCATACTGCAGAAGAGATGATTGCTCGAACAGACTGGAAGCTATTCAGGAAATCGCAGTTCTTTGGCAGTTCATTCATAAGCTCTTGCCACCTCCTCGTGAGGACAAGTGCTCACTTCACAAGAGAGGACATCCTTTCATGCTGTCTCTTGTTAAAGCTAAATTGTTTAAAAACAGTTTGTTAATCGATGTATCGTTAATTATATTTAGTTGTACAGTACATTTGTGACTTTATAATCTGCTCCTGTTATAGTTTATTTTCAAAATGCATGTAATCATTGTATACATGCAATGCATGTGCGCTTGCCATGTGCAAATAAAGGCTACCTACTTACTTATACCACTCCCACCCTCAAATAACTCCATTGGTTAAACATCTCAGAGCGAACCCAACTCAAAGTCCTATCACTAACCTACGACTCTCTACAATATTCCCAGCTCAAGTACCTCCGTGATCTCTTCACCATCCAGGCAACACGCTCCACCCGACCATTCTCCTATCTCAGTCTTTCTCGAACCCCAGTCAGTGATCATCTCAAGTTCTCCAACAGAGCCATATCCAACACGGCAACCCGGCTCTGGTATAATCTCCCCACTGAATCCCGCAGATTCTCCATCATCACTGCAATCCGTCCTTCCTCCTCCTCTTCCTCCTCCTCCTCCTCGTCCTCCTCCTCCTCCTTCTTCTCATGTTTCTCTATCTATAACCCCGGGCTTTCCACTCAAAACTGGAGTCTCACCTTTTCATGTACTCCTACCCTGACTCATCTGATCCTCCGCCTTCCAACTGTTGTCGCCCTAAACGTCACCTGCCTAGGCTACCTTGACAGCTGCTCTGCCTCTCCAGATCTGCCCTCTGAAAACCGGACACGGCCCTTTTTTGGACTACTCTCTGGAAACCTCCTGATTTGATTTGGCCTTCTGGAAACCTGACTCGGACCTCTTTTGGACTGATCTCTGGAAACCTCTCTGCTTTAACGTAGCGCTTGTAAATAGGCCGGTTCCCTGCGCTTGGCCTTCGAGTGCCGCTTTAGAAGTTTGGAGATTACGATTATGTTGGACATAATGATGGAATAATATACTTAACATATTTTACCTGTGTTGCATTTCACTTGAAACCAGAAATATGGGCAAACCTTTCATTTGCATAAATCAACGGAGTAGCGAGCTGGACTTGTGAATTCTTAATAACTTACAGCATTTCTGTAGTCGACCCAATTGCAAACAAAATCAATGAATGAATCAGCCCGTAGATTACATTTACAATTTCATTTACAGTTTAAATCGTTTTAATTTTCTTAATCTCTCTTTTAAAATAATGTTTTATGCATGTTAATTGAATTGGCTGATGGTATATTTAGGCTGTTGGTGTTATGATACAAATCGCAGACCTCCTTTTTGGAAAATTATTGATCAGATTAATAGAATTGACAGCTGCAGTGAAGGCAAGTCTTTGTTCATGTTGATATTTTCCTCTCTACAGAGTTTATTAGGACCTAGCTTTGAGGCAACTTGAGCAGCTGTATTTGGAAAATTTAACCAATATCAGTTACATAGCTCCGATGTATGTGTAATTTCATGCGAAAAGATTATCATCTTAGTTTAGTGTTTTTCAAGTTTCGCAGGTACAATCAATGTTTTTATTAAGGTTCGGCCGTTGTGACAAAAGTCAAATGTACTACAGAGCAGATTGCTTTGATACAGCAAAGGGCAGTGTCGTAAATTTGTCCAAAATATTGGGGGGGGGGGAGATCGAGTCTGGACCAAGAGTGTAAAAAACCAAGTTTTTCAAGATGAAAAGTTGTTTTTTTAAATTTTGTTTTCGGATTTTGGGGGTTTTATGGAATATTTTTGTTTTGTTGGTTATCTGTTTTTAAGATTTTCAAATTTTGGATTATAAAAACCATGAAAAAATGGCATGAATAAGAGCTCCAACACAGTTGCGATTTCCGAAATTGAAAATCATTCAATCAATGCTATTAACTTTTACAAGAATAAGAAGTTTATAACAAAAAACCAAATTTTGTGGTTTTCTTGTTTCGTATCTTAAAAAAACCGAAAAACCAACTTTTCACATTTGGTCTGGACAATCAGAGGTTTCCAGTGTTATATAATACGTATGAAATCGGTGCGTTTTGTTTACATGTAAATTTGTTTCATATTGAAGATATTGAAGATATAATAAGTCTTTGTATTCAATGTGAATTTCTGACAGTAGTTCAGTTCTTTGTCTCTGTTTTTCTGTTCTTGAAGAAGTTTGTCTATCTTGAAACATAATATATTAATATTTTAAAAAATTCACCTCTCAATTTATGGTGGACATTGGCCCTCCTCCTCAATTATTGGGAGCACGTGCCTCGACTGCCACCCCACTCTACGCATTTGGCTAAGGGATTCTGTGGAGGCTACCATCATGGTTGTAAAACGTCCATAGTGCTTGTATCATGCTCGAAGTTTTCAGTGCCAGTGGTAGTTTATGTTTAATGACGCTGTGTCGTCCTCCTCCTTTCTCCACGCTAAGTCGATGGCACCCCAAGTAAACGTTACAGAAAAAGAGGCTACGAGTAGGCTTCAGCATGATGGGCATATTGCCATAGTTAAAACTAGTACGTATTCAGCAAAGCTTCCCGTTTAAATAAGAGATTGAAATATGATATTGGTTTTCATTTATATGGTTATATAATTGACAATGTCTGCTACAACTGCGACTGCTTAGCGCCGTTTTTCATTTAAGTTAGGCCTAATTGCACAGTAGCCACTAGGGGGTTTTGTTCTCCTAAAAATCGTAGAAATTTATATAATCTAAACTAAGTATCTCATAAATAATACGATGAAATATTTTATTAGGCAAAATAATGAAATTTTCATTATTTTGCCTAATACAATATTTCATCGTATTATTTATGAGATACTTAGTTTAGATTATATAAATTTCTACGATTAAGTAAACGTTACAGAAAAAGAGGCTACGAGTAGGCTTCAGCATGATGGGCATATTGCCATAGTTAAAACTAGTACGTATTCAGCAAAGCTTCCCGTTTAAATAAGAGATTGAAATATGATATTGGTTTTCATTTATATGGTTATATAATTGACAATGTCTGCTACAACTGCGACTGCTTAGCGCCGTTTTTCATTTAAGTTAGGCCTAATTGCACAGTAGCCACTAGGGGGTTTTGTTCTCCTAAAAATCGTAGAAATTTATATAATCTAAACTAAGTATCTCATAAATAATACGATGAAATATTTTATTAGGCAAAATAATGAAATTTTCATTATTTTGCCTAATACAATATTTCATCGTATTATTTATGAGATACTTAGTTTAGATTATATAAATTTCTACGATTTTTTTTATCTTTGATTGAAACCAGTAACGTTAAGAACTAATTTCAGTATTGAACAGCATATTATGAGGATGACAATATTATGTAGTCAATTGGTTAGAGCGCTGGCCTTGGTACGTGGAGTACGATATCGATTCTCCCCTGAGAAGGTTATACCATGTGGAAACTTTGAGCATGTCCTTGAGCATGTCCACTCATAATTCCGGAGCACTATCAGTTGATGCTCGGCCATTAGATTGCGACGCTTAATAAATTCCTCTAACTTGAGCTTCATGCAATTCTTTATTCAGAGAAATGTGAGTGCATTTCTGCATCGATTTAACAGTGGAGACAATCATGCAAACAACATTTTGATCAATGTTTATGACTATAAGAAAATAAATATAATCTATTGTCTTCTTACTTTCAGATAAACTTCCAGAGAAATACAAATCGTATCCAATTTTAGATTATACGATCAGGACAAAAATATGTGAAGAAGGAAATAGGCCTACATATTTTAAGGTCTGTGGATTGACGATCTTAGACGAAGAATTGTTTGTTGTGAGTGACAAAAGTTCAGAAGTTGAAGTCTACGACTCGATGAAATTCAGTTTCAGTCGTCGATGGAAGCTGAAGGAATTAATTGATTGTTGGGACATAGGATCTTGCAACAGAAATAAATGTCTCTACATCTTCGATTGCAAGGGATCTCTTAAATCGAAGGAAATTTTGAGAGTTGATCCAGATGGCAATTTAATAAAGAACTGGTCAACAGGAGACGATTTTGGCCGTTTGTCTGTAACAAATGAATCACATGTAATTTTAACTGTTTTCATGAAAAATAAGTTATCTGAATACTTGTCAGATGGAAAATTGATCCGTGAAATAAATCTATTATCAGACGCAGGTATTTGGTGGCCATTACATGCTATAAAACTGACCAATGATCAATTCGTAGTCAGTCAAAGCTTTGAAAATGATCCGCGTGGAGTGTGTATAGTGGATGCAGACGGAAAACGTTTGAAGTCATTTGATGGAAGTCATGGATGGACCATCGAACAACTGCAGGATGCAATGTATTTAGCCGTTGATGGAAATGGATTCGTGATGGTCGTCGATAAAGGGAACAGTCGAGTTTTGTTATTGGATTCAGATTTGAAATTTAAGAGGGAAATTCTCTCAAAAGTAAAACACGGATTGCGACGTCCGCAGAGGATCCTACTAGATGAGTCAAAAGATCGACTGCTCGTGGTTGACAACGAAGAAGACTATGGACGGATTTTGATTTTTCAATTTAAGTAATTAAATATCAATAGCAGAAAACCTTACAAGTTTGGAGTTGACTACGAACGAGACTTTGAGAAGAAGACGACAATCAAAGACAATGGAATGCCTACACTCGTTTTTAAATAATTAATTGAAATATAATAATTATTTTACCCGAACTCTGAATAATTTGTTAAATGCAGTGTTTCTTTTCAGTCAGTTGAAAAAGAATTTTATAATTCAACATACATGTCTTACAGATATTTAACAGAACATCGAAAAAGGCATTTCCACTTTACAGAGGATATTATTCTATGTTCTTAAAGAATTCCTCAAGACTCAAAATCATAACACTAGATGAGTCCAAGGAATATTATAAACCTAAATGCTAGGATTGAATGGCAAATGTCTTGGCCGAACAAACGAACAAACGAATAAGTAAAAGTAAAACCCCCATAGCCCGCGTGGAACGCAGGGAATGCGCTCAGATCATTAACTCGGCCCTTGAGCCGGCAATAAACTAATTCCAAAGTCCTGGAATCTGGGACAGTTCATCGCTGAACTTGAATGGCAATCGACTAAGTGACGAATTTGTTTTGATCATTCATGGCTATCAAGTACTGGTAAGACGTTTAAAGACGTTATGATGATGAGCCAAATGCATTAAGTTACACACATCTATTTTAAAGCTACAACAATTCACTCCTTTCGTAAAACTTCTATAGCGCCGCATACTACGGTTGATCTTACTGGTATATGCAACAGAGTAGAGAGTGACACGGGGAATTTCCCCGCGGTAAAACCGCGGTAACCGCGGTAAATATCGCGGGAATGGGGACAGAAGTGTCGGTTTACCGCGGTAATGGGGTTTACTGCGGAGGTAATACCGCGGTAATGGAGAATGAGCTGGCGGTAAAACCGCGGTAATGGTAACATGTTTTATAGTATAAAGTAATTTAAAATTCCAGTTTCAATTCCCATTCACTTTTTGACCCAACAGGCTTACACCATAGACATCTATTATTAGTAATAACAGATGTCTATGGCTTACACCATCTTAATTAATCTATTATGTTTAGGTCTAAATATACATATCGATTATATCTAAATATACATATCGATGGCTTACATTATTTCTATTTTCTACTTCCTGTTTCCGGTTTCTGAAAACATTTTAAACGACATGGGATAGTGCGATTTAAATAAACTGTTGAACCAAAAAGCGACCGAATTTGTTTTGAAAGTAATTGCAGTTCAACTAAAAGTGATATTTAGCCGTTTCGTAATTTGCTGAAATCACACAGCAATTTATGCGGCGCTCAGACTTCGAGGCTCGAACACAAAGGTCGACCAGATGACTTCTCTTCAAAAGACGGTATCTTCTGTTGACAAGTATGCTTTAGCAAATACTATAGTGGACATGTGCCCCTAAGATATACGTTAAGAATAATAATTTCACGGACTAGAACTTTGGAATATTATTAGTATATTTGTTAAGTAGCATTGCGTGTTACTAATATAACCTTAGCTCCAAAGAGTCAAGACTGCAAAGGCTCCAAAGCCTAACATGAAGCCAGTTTAAATTAATGGTATGATACCCCCTAAAATTCAGGATTAAAATCTGGCTCGAAACAAATATGACACAGCACTAAATAGCCTAAATGGTGCTGATTAAATTAAACCCATTTCCCAAACAACAACTGAAGAAAGTGAAAACATGCAAATAGGGCCTACAAAATTTTTATTTTATTGCTTCTAACCATGAGATTTTTGTATTTGCTGAAGCTGTTAACTAGTCAGAAATAGTAAGACTTGGTTAATGCAAACTTTCGATAAGATAATCTGCTTTTATGTGCGTGTTTTATTAATTCATTCAGCAGTACATATAGCATTGTAAGCTAATAATTGTTTTCTAAATTTTAATTAGTGAAAACTTTTTGCGGGGAATGTGATTTGGTTCCTGTGGGGATGGGGAGGGGATGGGGACGAGATGGGGAAAACCTGTGGGGATGGGGCGGGGATGGGGACAAAGCATGCGGGGATGGGGCGGGGATGGGGAGGACTTACTTGTTGCGGGGCGGGGATGGGGACGAGATTCTCTCCCCGCGTCACTCTCTACAACAGAGGTAGTAGAAAACACTATGACACTAGAATTCCCCATTAACGTTGGCCGACACTGAAAATAATTTCTCCAATTCAAACTGAGGGCAGCACTTCAATCACTGCAGGCTCTGTCAAACGGTCAATCTTCAGTCTTGAGGTTTACAATTTAATTCCATAGCAATTTCCAGTCGATTTCCAATTTCCAGTCGTACACTCATAAATTCAGGGATGAACGTCCAATCTCTAAACATTGGGAAGGAGAATGTTTCGTCAAAAGATCAAGTAAACAGCCATACACATTAATTTTACCAACGAAACATCAATGAAAAGAAATGAGAATTTCATTGATAATTGGCCATCTATATGGACGTGAAGACACGGTAACCGATTGGTTAGAGCGCTGGCCTTGTAACGTGGAGAGTACCGATACGCACTTCCTCTGAGTCGGTTAATGTATAGAGACCTCGAGCAAGTCCTTCATTGACAATTGCTGAGCGTCATCGATTGGTCATTAATGTGTATCATAAAGTGTTTGGTTTTTATATGCGGGAATCAGTAAGATAATTATTGTAGGTCTAGGCCGTGTGGCTCTAAATCTACAAGAGTTATTGCCATGTTTAAAGTAACTCATTGAAGGTATGCTAACTGCAAGCTATGTACATTGTACAGTGTTGTACACTGTACAATCAATGTGCTGTCGTTGATATTTTGTTTTGTGTACGAGTTCAATTTGCTAGTTAGTGGTCTTGGTTTGTCAGTAAAGGACAACATGTTTTATGTCAGATCGCGGGTTTATAACCAGTGATATTTTCGTTAACGGAAATAGGAATTAGAAGTAAAATTATCAATTTCCGTTAACGAGAATAAGAACGAAAATTGGGAATTATTTTGAGAACGAGAATAGAACGAGAACTGAAATACGCTACAGAGAACGGAAATAGGAATAGAAATAGGAATTATTTTCCGAACGGAAATTATTACATAATAATTTTTGCGGTATGCGATATGTACAAGTGGGATCCGTCATGCGACCGTGAGCCATTAAGATCGGTAATCTTCGGCTGTGGTTTCTTTGGGATGCATAATCTGCAATCAGACATGAATCCTACTACAGCAAGATTGCTTCTGTAATTGAAGACCTTCTGTCAGCACTAGCCTCACAAACAGCAATTCCGAGAGTGTGCGTCCGGGAATTCAAAAAATTTTGAAGCTGGCGCAGAAAATAAAGGTATTGTGTCCAAGGACGCACCTAAGTTGTGAAAGGATGCATAAATAAATTAATGATGCATCCAAGGGATGCTAAAAAAATACCGTGTTTCACTGACCCACTGTGTGCGCTGCGTACACGATTTTGTGATTGAATAATTTAACATTGGTAAGAAATGCTAACATATTCACGCTATATAACATGTTGGAACTGACTAACAACTGCACAAGTTGTGGTTTTACGTTGTTATTTGAGAGTTCAATTATACGCAATGGGCCCTAGGCCTACTAGGGCCTACTACTTCAAAACTGGAATTATAACTGAAATTATTTCATTACTTGAATTAGAACTGAAATTATTTCAGAACTGAAATTAGAACTGAAATTATTTCAGAACTTGAATTAGAACTGAAATAGGAATTATTTTCAGAACGAGAATAGAATTAGAATTGAAATTGAGTCTTCTGAACTGATTTAGAAGTAAAATTGGGAATTATTCTTAGAACTGAAATATCACTGTTTATAACGTTAACGTCTCCATGGGAGCATTAGCTTGAGTAGTCATTCGGTTCTGTATGAGAGGGTGCTTCACATTTGTTTCCATTTTCTAGTCTTCGTGTCTAGTCTGTTCTTCTACGAGTGAAATAAAGTATATATTTTATATAGTGGCGTTTATAAATGCGATATAATAATTCAAATAGGTGTTACATAAGAACAAGGGGCACGGCCAAAAATCTCACACAAAGTTCTTAATTAAGGCTTATCACTAGTATGACTGCGCATATAGGCGCTGAGCACCACATCTAAAAATGGAAAACATAGGCTGTCGTCTGGTGGCTGCAGGCAGATTGTAAGCGAAGATGAATGTCGCTAAAGGTCTTTGAAACCACTGAAACAGTTAAAGCCAAAAGTGAAATGGAAGCCGTTACTGTACAGAGAAAATGGCACGACCATATTTCACTGCTGAGTTCTTTCGAGTACCCTGAAATCCGAGAAATCTATGCAGTTTTTATTCTCTTCTAACTTCTGACTCGACCCTTGACCTCACCAATCTAACTTCACTCCAACGAACGACTTAACCGAGTCCCCTACGTAGAACTGGGTGAATTAGAGCAAGTGGTTGGACGGGATTCGATATCTGACTGTCGACGAGAATACATCCATTCTGCTAATACGTGCTCCAAAGATCGAGACTATTTCTTGGTTGACAGCAAAAGATTTTCACTGAAGGCATGGAATTGGAGTTTCCAGGCAAATATGGCAATTATGTTTGTTGCAACTACGACTGTTAGGTGCCGATCATTAGTTTCATATTGAAACATTCATTGCTAAAATATAGTGCTTTAAATGTAAATGCAAATTGAAATGCAAGTCTTTAAAATATCTCAGCACCAAACAAAAGTGAGGTTCGATCAGTTTTGTTGCCAGGTCGGGTTTCAGCAGTCAAAGCGAGCAAATTGGTTTCTCTTTGCCTGGAATTCTACTAAACATTTGTCCTATTGAACTTCATCGTATTAATATTAACATTATTACCAGGGCTGTAGTGGTAAAATTAGAGGTGAGTATACGCTACCGGTAAGTTTTCCGAAACAAATTGTAGGTGAGTATACGCTACAGTATTTTGTGAGTATTGTGGCGAAACTGCGCCCTTCACTATCTCACTTCTGGGACCAGAGTGGCGAAAATGCCCCTCCCAGACCTCACTTCATGAGTTAGTGTGGCGGAAATGCTACTCCTCTCTCGCCGGGGTATATCTCTATACCGTATACTTCCAAGGCCAGCCGAGTGGTTAACAAGGCCCTGGACGTATGTGCGTAGATAAGGCCTCCGATGTCGTCGAAGGACTTACGAGTTACCCGCAACTGATCGACAGCAAATCATAAGACCGAATAACGATTGAAGACTTGTATTATATCCACGATAATCAACGCAATAATCGATATTTCCAATTGAAACAGAAACACTGGTCGTGACTAGAAATTATATCCATATATTCCACAGAACGATCGCTTTACAACTCGTAATACGCAATCAAATACCGCAAGAAATATCTCAACGACGACTAATCACCTGCTTCTATATCCACGTATACTCCAAAGATGCGCCACAGTCGGATTCGAACTGTCGCCGCTCGCAATTTCGGACTCTCTACTCTCTCACTGACTCTCTCTTCTCTTCTGAGGACTGACGACGACTACAACTGACTTCTTCGGATGGCTGCCGGCGACTCTCTCTCACTGTGCGATTCTGTCGCCTTTTATACTTTTCAGAGGGGCCCCAGCGCGCGAAAACCCCTCCCTCCGGGAGTTCATCGTAGGCCACCAGGTCGCATCGACCAAGTCCCCGGCGGGGCATCAGTGCCCCAGGGATAAGCAAAAGGCTAGAGGTCCCTGCTGGTTTGCCCGCCTCAGTCGCTACCCCCCCTCCTTGAGTCCGTCAAAGCACTAGGCCGCATCGGCCATGTCTTCGGCTGGGCATCAGTGCCCCAGGGAGAAGCGAAAGGCTAGAGGTCCCTGCTGGTTTGCGCGCCTCAGTCGCTACCCCCCCTCCTTGAGTCCGTCAAAGCACTAGGCCACATCGGCCAAGCCTTCGGCTGGGCATCAGGGCCCCAGGGACAAGCGAAAGGCCGTCGAGGTCCCCCCCTGAATTCATCGAAGGGACTAGGCCACATCGGCCAAGCCTTCGGCTGGGCATCAGCGCCCCAGGGACAAGCAAAAGGCCGTCGAGGTCCCCCCTGAATTCATCGAAGGGACTAGGCCACATCGGCCAAGCCTTCGGCTGGGCATCAGTGCCCCAGGGAGACCCCAAAGGCGTCAAGACCCCCTTTCCCTTGAATTAGTTGAATTGAATTTTCGCTGTATCAGGGTCAGCGACGGAGGCCGATCTTTCCCCCCCCCCAATTTCGCTACAGTATACACTACAGTATTTCGATATAAATAAATATAAATATTTTGTGAGGTGAGTATACGGTCTCTAGAGGTGAATATACGCTGTATACCCGCGTATACCCTCGACTACAGCCCTGCAAATTGCTGTTACATAGTGTTGGTGTTCTATGTGGGCCTACAGTTACTCTCAAATAGTCAGTGGCCGCCGTTTACTAGTGTCACAGTGTGCATAGCTATAAGGGATATATGAGATAAAAAAACCTCTCGACTCAGTGTATAGGCCATGCAGTAGCTAGTAGAAAAGCCTTAGATATAAGTTTTTGATGATACTTATTTATACGCCGTACATGGTATTTCTATTTGCACCGACATTCGCGGAACCTTATAAACGTTAACTACTTTCCAAAATTAGTTGCCAACTTTAGTTAAACTATATTTTTTTTAGTTGGAAAATAGTTTTAGTTCTAACTATAAAAAATAGTTTAGTGCCCATCACTGAGGATACTATATCTCTTGGATCAGTTAATTTAATCGGAGACCCTCTAAATGATTTACATGTAATTCCAATTTCTGAACTCTCATCATGCACAACAAACAATTTATTTGTCTAAAATTGTGAATCCAGGGATCCATTTCTCTTTCTTTTCTCCGGCTTTCGGTCTGACCGCCTCAACTAAGACAGGATCTGTTGTGTATTTCTCTGGAAGTTCACATGGAAAAAAGAAAATGTTTAACCTACTATACTTTATAAGACTTTCTTATGTTCTTCAAAATGCTCAAGACAAACTATAGTTTAAACAATTATAGTCGTGTAAACTGTTGGGGCAGTAAGGAAAAGTGCTTATATCACCCTGTATAAATAAATAGGCCTACCTGATGTTGAATCAACATCAATGGTGTTGGTGGTTAGAATAATTTAGAAACAAACAGAGAGGAATTGAATGATGCAGAAAGAGCGAGAGAAACAATCAGCCATAACAACACAGATAAGCAACTATATATAGGGTGTTTTAAGAGCAAGTTTAATGTCGCATAGCTATACGAAGCCTTGCTATAACTGCGCACTGAAATTATTACTTAGTATAACTCTCTTTTAAACAGATTAACAATCATGCAAATTAGTGTTGACGTAATAATCAGGGCTGTAGTCGAGGGTATACGCGGGTATACAGCGTATACTCACCTCTAGAGACCGTATACTCACCTCACAAAATATTTAAATTTATTTATATCGAAATACTGTAGTGTATACTCACAAAATACTGTAGCGCATACTAACCTTCAATTTGTTTCGGAAAACTTACCGGTAGCGTATACTCACCTCTAATTTTACCACTACAGCCCTGGCAATTTGTCAATAAATCTGATAAATCTTAAATTGTAATTAATTCGTGAACGCTGCAGCATCCAGCAAATTTGCAAATGTCCTTGGCTGGGGTCTTTCCATCATTAGCTTATGGTCTATCTGTCCCTGGCTGGGGTCTGCCCATCTTTAGCTTAGGGGTTTATGTGTCCTTGGCTGGAGTCTGCACATCTTTAGCTTACAAGCCTACCTGTCACATAATAATGTACATTTACCGAGTGATGGGAAGTTTGCTTGATGGCGTCATCGATGTAACAAAATGATCTTGACCATGAGCTTTCAAGGTGAAGATTACCCCGTATGGCGAAAACAATGTCAGAAATGACTTCTACATACCGAAATCAGTAACATTAGAGGTATTACACGAGCATAAACTCTAAAAAAGGTGAATTTTCCAGTATGGTCGACGGCGGCCATATTGGATTTGGCCATAGCGTCATTTGTGGCAACGTGGCCTACAAGCACCTCGGTGATTTTTCATGTCTAGGGACCCACTGACTAAGTGGAAGTGAGATATTCCCCCAACACCAAACGGGTCCACAGGTAAAATACAGGATAAAAGTGTAAATTAGTTTTATTGGTATTTCTTATGAAATACCGCCATTTTGAAATTCGCTTTTGGGGATGTTCTCAAGTCCGTTTTTGTCGGAGTTTGGATGTGCTATTCAGCAATGGTTCCTGAGGAGGTAACCGTTTAAAAAGCTTCTGAAGCAATTTTGCCCAGGTCTAACTGCAAATTATTTGTATTTCTTATGAGACTGGAAATCCGCCATTTTGAAATCCATTTTTGGGTGTATTCCCGTCGTCCGATTTTGTCGGGTTTTGGATATGTTATTCAGCAATGGTTTCTGAGCAGGAAGCCGTTTTAAAAGCTTCTGAAGCAATTTTACCCAGGTCTTACTGTAAATTGCCTGGAATATTATGGACAGAGGGTGCATGTTACGTGCTGGTGTGGGGGACTGGAGGATCAGTAAGCAAGCAAACAGTGTAAATTGTAAGCATTAGTAAACATAGTGAATTAAATCAATATAATCACCAGTGCTTCCGTAAACTTACATTTACTAATTTTACAGACATTTGAAGTGAGAGTGAGACTTGAATACGCCATTTAGCAAATAGCAACAAAACTTCTCTACCCGCTCGGCTCAGAGGCCCTCGGTGCGCCGCACCGTTTGCACTTGTGTTAGAAACGGCCCTGAACTAAACTAAAAAAAGTAGTTAAACTTTTTCCAACTTTTTATGACAAACATTTTCACAATGACAGAGGTTAAGTGAACTGCAATAATGCAGAGCGTCAATGACAATTTCACCTTCAAACTATGCAATGTGTACTCTTCTAGCATGCAGTTACAGGCATACTGTAAGTAGTGTATGAATTTAAATCACGGGCTGTTAATGCTAAAACCATGCAGTATTAATCAATAGGTTTAGCGTGCTGCGTTAAGTTGTTGACAGTGTCCAATGTTCATTGCGAAAAATAGTTGTTTATTGCTGATTTTTGTAGTTAAACTGTTTAGTTAGCAACTAAATTTGTTTAGTTAAACAATGATTTTAACTAAACTATTTGTTTTTAGTTAAACTACAAAATTTTAGCTAAACTAAAAGTTAGCAACCTTTTAGTTAACTATTTCCAATCACTGAGTATCCTGCAGTAAAACAGGTGTCTCTACATCTTCGATTACAATTACAAAGGTCCTCGGAAGTCGAATGAAATCTGTAGAGTTGATCCAAATGGAAAAGTAATAAAGAAATGGTCAACAAGAGGCGATGTTAGATGGGTCTCTCTGTTACAGATAAATCGAAAATCATTTTAACTGTTAATATGAAAAATAAATTAAATGAATATTCACCAGATGGACAATTGATCCGTGAAATAAATCTAATGCCAGACACAGGTATTCGTTGTCCATCGCATGTTATCAAACTGACCAATGGTCATTTCGTGGTCAGTCATGGCGTCCTTCGAGATGATCTCCATAGGGTGTGTATTGTGGATGCAGATGGAGACCTTGTGAAGTCATTTGGTGGAAAACGTGGATCTACCATCGGACAAATGGATGATCCGATCCATTTGGCTGTCGATGGAAATGGATTCGTGATGGTCGTTGATCGGTACAACAGTCGAGTTTTGTTATTGGATTCAGATTTGGAATTTAAGCGAGAAATTCTCTCAAAGGATAAACACGGATTGCGAGATCCACAGAGAATTCTTCTGGATGAGCCAACTGGTCGACTGTTTGTGGCAGACAACAAAGGGAACGCGGGAGGGATTTTCATTTTTCAATTGAAATAGGCCCTAATTAAAATACAATGATGCCAGTTACTTTATATTTTGCATCTGACTGCGAACGGAATGCTGAGAAAAAGATGATAGCAAGCGAAGCACGAATAAGGATATTTGATTAAATAGTTAAGTATAATATAATGATAATTATAATAACAGCAATAAAAGTAATAATATAATTAACAACTTCTGTAGAACGGATTTCTAATGCACAAAGCATCTGTATTTCTGACACAAATATTTCGACGCGTGACGAAAAAACACCAGTGGAATTACCAGGACAAAACCATAGCAGCCTGCAACCAAGACACGGACCTGAATGCATCGCAATACTGCATACCCACGCAACGAGGGGTAATATTCAGGATATTTATGGTACATGTCTGTGTACGAACTAAGCATGCAAGAGACCATTCCCTCCGCCAGTTAATGTCTGATAAGAACAGTAACTAGTGTTGGTAGAGGACGGTCATATATTAACTGCGTGGCAATTATATATACAACGAGCTTGAGTGGTTTTATGGTACATACGTGTATACATTGTATAAAGAATTATAGTCACAGACAGACACAGAGACAGGCAGACACGCAGGCAGACAGACAGGTCAAGCTGGCTTGATGGATGGACGGACAGACGGACTGGCGAATTGATTGATAGACGGATGAATGGATGGATTGATGGATGGATGGGTGGATGGATAAATGGGTGGATGCACAGACACACAGTGAGAAATAAAGACTTATAGGTAGATAGACGAGCCTCGCTTGCCTGTTGAGCCACATTATTAAATTTCTGTCGCCGAAAGTGTTGACGATGATGAGCAACCATAATATATGATGTCTGTGCAAACACAAAAAACACAAAAAATATTCAAATTTTAAACTGAAATTTTGTTTGAGTTATAGTCAGGGCTGTAGTCGAGGGTATACGCGGGTATACAGCGTATACTCACCTCGAGAGGCCGTATACTCACCTCACAAAATATTTATATTTATTTATATTAAAACACTAGTGTATACTCACAAAATACTGTAGCGTATACTCACCTCTAATTTGTTTCGGAAAACAAACCAGCAGCGTATACTCACCTCTAATTTTACCACTACAGCCCTGGTTATAGTCTGTACTCTACAGTAAACTATGTCAATGTACATGTATGTTCTGGAGGTGACTATACTAAACAAAATATTTTCTGAGGTGAGTATACGGTGCCGCCAAAGAGGATGGTTCTCTAATGGTGAGTACACGCTGTGTACCCCGTATACCCTCGTCCACAGCCCTGGTTATTAGGGTTAGCACGTTTAACGAGATAAATTGCCGCAAACTGTATGGAATGCGTGACAACCTTTGGCTTTACTCTGAAAGTAGAGTCAACAAATAAATCCATACAACTGTCAGAGTAACTAATGTTCTTTTAACTATAGGAAACTTTTATTCTTTACAGAATGGATTCCGACTTGAAGCCAAAGCTCATCAGTGAAAAGAAAATAGACAGCGAAATAAAGAAGGCAATTGCAGCCGGCGAACGATTCTACATCGGTGCCGCCAAAGAGGAAGGTTCAGCGGAGGAGTCGTTGGAGAATCGTGGCATAGGATCAAAGCACCACATCGACAAGAAGGTTTCGAAACACGCAAGTCTGGAGAAACTTTTCTGTACGGATCTGATGTCGACGGAGAAGGTCTGCAACCTCGAGAAGCGTCTTATTAAGAAATACAAGAAGGACAATCCGTCCGCTCTTTGTCTGAATGGAAGAAGCGGTGGATCCCACTGCATTAAAACTCCAAGAGGAATTGTGTATTTACGCTTGTACAAGAAACTTAGAAGCGTAGGAAAGCCTCTCTCTCCTCGTAACTAAAGCGAGGGACCATTTATAATCCCTTCTCAGCTATTGATCGAGCAATCATAAACGGCCTGATGAGAAGTAAACAATCTGAACAAATTTTCATTTTTTTTATTGTACGCTTAGTTAGTCCTTCCACTTAGCCTACTACTTGTAGCCTACAGTTAAACTGTATTTAGAGATGATTTATCAATTATAGTTGCTAGGCTGTCATATATGAACTATAATACTGAATTCATTATAAGAAGTAGCCTTATCTCGTGTATGGCATTTACACGTTAGTTCTGTGGCGTCAGTCCCTTTCACCGTAAAATGGTGCTAAACAGCCTTCGTGCGATTGTTCGTAAAGAACGCTCAGAATGCTTTGACAGTGCTCTGAGCCTTCACCGAGCAGCGTATTGTACTCTGGCGCCTTAGCAACGCGTGGTCAAGGTCTAGTGACCTGAGACCTTTAACCATCAAGGCTGGGAAAAGATTCCTTTAGCATGCGCGTTTGATTAAGGAGCACAAGAAGGACAATCCGTCCGCTCTTTGTCTGAATGGAAGACGTGGTGGAGTCTGTCGAGACGCAGAAAAGACAATAAGAATATACAATCAGTATTTCTGTAATGCACATTCTGAGCATCTGTTATTTATATATTACTAAGGATATACTCGGAAATTAAATTTTTGATGTTTGGATTAAAATCTGTCGTTTGCCTTCATTTACAATGGTCTAAAAAAGACTGAGTTCGATCCACATCAGTCAGTGGTCCTACGAGCAAGTAGATTAGTAAATAAGGTTTAGGTATAAAAGTAGCTGGAATTCTCATCGGATTTTCCTAATTCCGCAAGTTGAGCCAATTTGTCACAGCGTCATCATAATTATCGGTCTATCCCGGAGAACAGTGGCGGCGCCAGCCGTACAATTTCAGCAGATCATGTCAGGGTCGTGGGAGCTATACAGCAGGTCGAAGAAATTAATATTTGAGTTTTGACGGAACAAGCAGGATAACCTCAACATAAGTAGCATAACTTAGATATATTCCAAGGTTCTCTCGGGGTTGATAAATCGCTCTCTCCTTTCATCACATGTGCCGAAACAGTGGAGAACAACCATAATATATCCAGTGGCCAATGTAGACACCCCAGGAAACCTGAGGACTGTCGACCAATATCCATCACCCCCGTCCTCTCTAGGGCGGTGGAAAGAATGATAGTTCGCATATATCTTTATCCAACATTTGTCACCCCTCCTCTAAACCAGCTTATGGCTGACCAGTTCGATGTCAGACCCACAGGATCGTCCACAGCGGCAGTGAAAGCGATACTCCACGATGTAGGGCCTATCGCCTTGCTTAGGACCTTCCCCTACGTTGCAATGATCTCACTCGACTTTTCGCGAGCCTTCGACACGGTTCGCCACTCAACCCTAACGGCAAAAATATCTGGCCTATAGATATTCCGGACCATGTCTACAATTGGCTCGTGAACTTTCTGGAGAATCAAAAGCATATCACCAGGATTGGCAGCCAAACATTAGAAGAAAAAATAATAAACTCCAACGAGGTCCATGGTTCTGGCGTCGGACCGGCTTTGTTTGACATCAATGCACAAGACCTAAAGTCGATCAACCATGATAACGAGTCGTCAAGTTTACCGACGATACCTACCGGGTCGCGGATGAGGCATACGATTGGGGAAGAACTGAACCAAGTAGCAATCTTAGCTGAGCGAAACAACCTCCGTATCAATACAACAAAATCCAAAGACATGATAGTTACACGACGGGTTTCAACAACTCTCCCACCAGTGCTGGGGGAATCGAGCGGGTTGAGTCAATGAAAATACTTGGGGTCACCCTGCGAAGCGATCCTAAGTAGTAAGTAAGTAAGTATATTCTGGTGTCCGATCTCACATTGATGAGATCTCCTGGTCCTGTGCGGCATCGCTCTATGCGATAAGTGTCCTGCAGGCCCAGGAACTGAACCCCTAGGGTATTCAGATGGTGGCGGAAGCCACAACTATGACGCGCATACTGTACGCATCCCAGAGGCTTGAACGTTTCAGTGCTAAACTCAAGCGAATGGGGTACCTCCCTGATATTGCGCTGAAGGTCGATGAACGAGTTGGCCAAACCGAGCAACGACTTCTGCAGGCGGTAATATGGAATTCCGACCACGTGCTCAGCAGTCTCTTTCCATCTAGAGTTAGTCAACGCCCATGGCTTAGACCTCGACCCTGCATAAACTCCATCATGTAAGAGTCACGTCATTGCGAGGCGTCACATTGGCGCTGCACGAGAGTATCCACCATCATCGCCTTCAACTGATCCACATCATCGCTGGAACTTATTGAGGGCAAGAAACAGGTAACGTTAAAGAACTTTCCTCACCTTCCTTCCGGGCGCTCTGTAACTCATTCCTCTTCTATAGTAGGAGTAATAGACATATCTAAGAGGCTTAACAATTATTTATCAAGCGCACAAGTAAATGCTACTTTAATTCTTCACAAGTTATCAATCGGTTAATGAACATGATCTATATCAAACACAGTTTCAAGAGCAAGTTAACAGTTGCACATGAAAAGATATTTACTACATCCATTTAAAACAGTTAGTCTCTCTAAATAATCAAAAGGCGGATAGGTCAGAAGCACTTAACTTCCCACAGGCTTTCTTTTCCTCCCCTCTCATTCAAAGCAGAACTCAGCAGTTTAGACAGCACAATCCGATAGAATCGTTTCTATCTTCCTTTCTGGTCTCAGTTTAGACTATAAGTTGCTCTTCAGCCAATTTAGAGTTAGAAATCGACATTTAACTCATATTAACTTAGAAAACCATCTTAGTCAAATCGCGCTCCACTATGCCAGTTTACGACGAAGAAGCGACTTGGCTCATTCATACACTTCAAGCATCTTATCTCAATAGCTGTGTATTCAATGCATTTAGGAACGGATAGCATCTAACCATCTCAAATTCAATTCATCGAAGCCTGAGTTCTTATGGTTCAGAACCTTCCGCCGTCGCAATCTACTTGACGGCAGTACCGTCGCTCTCGATGATGCAGCAGTTCGACCAGCTGACGCAATCAGCAACCTTGGGTTCCACTATGACAGCTCTTTGAACATGATGAACCATGTGAGTCAACTTGTTCGAGGCTGTTTTTACCAACTACGTCGTATTAAAGCCATACGCAGATTCATTCCAACCTCAACTGCCATCATCTTGGTCAACAGTTTCATTGTCTCCAGGGTTGATTGCTGCAACAGCCTACTGACTTGTCTGCCGACATCTCGTATAAGGCCGGACACCATCCGATCATGCTAGTTATTTGCTGCTCGATAGCCTACACTGGCTGCGTTTTCCTCAGCGAGTCACGTACATGTATGCTGTGCTTGATCACCTATACAGCACTGCATCATCCTACACAGGAATACATCTATGATTTCTGCATTCGGGTAGCAGACAACGAGAACAGATGTCGGCTACGATCGTCGTTAAGAAATCTACTACAAGTTCCGAGGTCTTCTACTAGGTTTTGCGACTGTTGCTCCTCTGTCGTTGAACCAACCTCCGTATGGAACAGTCTTCCCGACCAAGTGAAGAATGCAGCATCTGTGGAGACATTTGAATCGTAGCTCAAGACCTGTCCTTTTAAACAATCGTATGACTGCCATGGACTTCTTGAATACAGCGTCCTTCCTTAGGCCACGGCTGCAGTCCAACAACGTCTGATACCATTCCTTTCAGAAGGAGAGGAAATTCCTATTATTATTGTTATTATTATTATTATTATTATTATTATTATTATTATTATTATTATTATTATTATTATTATTATTATTATTATTATTATTATTATTATTATTATTATTATTATTATTATTATTATTATTATTATTATTATTATTATTATTATTATTATAATTATTATAATATATTTATTTTTTTTAAACATCATTCGACAAGTTCTGGCCGCATGAAAGTTCCTATGAAGGCAACAGCATTGAAGCGTTGTATGGTGATTGACAACCGCTGGAGTAGATAACAAGTCTCCCTAGGGTCTCCGGTGGTTAAAGCTAAGTATCTCCCCAAGTCTTTTATAAGGGCCATTCCGTCGTCATTGATAGGGCCTAAGGTCTCGAAAGCTAGAGGGACAAAAAAGTGGTCTGCGCTAATAATAATAATAATAATTATTATTATTATTATTATTATTATTATTATTATTATTATTATTATTATTATTATTATTATTGTTATTATTATTATTATTATTATTATTATGTCTAGGTTTTGTTCACTCAGAAAATCGAGTTCTTCGTCGCTGCCTCCGTTAAGAAGGCGATGGATATCGACGGGCTTGATGCTCTTTGGCTCCGGGCAGCTTTGACATGGCGCCTTGGAAAGCCACTGCGTTGAAGCGTTGCACCATCACCGATAGGCTCTTGAATAGAAAGTTTGTTTATTATATTATTATATAATATTATTATTATTATTATTATTATTATTATTATTATTATTATTATTATTATTATTATTATTATTAACAATGAAGTAGCTTCTTCTTCTTCTTCTTCTTCTTCTTCTTCTTCTTCTTCTTCTTCTTCTTCTTCTTCTTCTTCTTCTTCTTCTTCTTCTTCTTCTTCTTCTTCTTCTTCTTCTTCTTCTTCTTCTTCTTCTTCTTCTTCTTCTTCTTCTTCTTCTTCTTCTTCTTCTTCTTCTTCTTCTTCTTCTTCTTCTTCTTCTTCTTCTTCTTCTTCTTCTTCTTCTTCTTCTTCTTCTTCTTCTTCTTCTTCTTCTTCTTCTTCTTCTTCTTCTTCTTCTTCTTCTTCTTCTTCTTCTTCTTCTTCTTCTTCTTCTTCTTCTTCTTCTTCTTCTTCTTCTTCTTCTTCTTCTTCTTCTTCTTCTTCTTCTTCTTCTTCTTCTTCTTCTTCTTCTTCTTCTTCTTCTTCTTCTTCTTCTTCTGGTATAAAAAACTTACGTCCGCATACGGTTGTTACTAAACCAGCGTAGTCTATAATGACTTCGAAGCTAAAGTCAATCGCTAACGGCTTATGCTTAGTACTTTCATGCTAAAATGCCAAAGTAGGCCTAAAGGTGAATATTTGAATAACTAAGCTTTTTTTATAGCTTACTAAATTTGCGTATTCTCTAATGCTGCAATGCACCGCGATTCTGTATCGCTCAGCGTAAAACCGTATAAAACAATTTTTTTTAAATACAGAGGATGAGCATAATTCAATTTTGTTAAATATTTTTGCAACAAAATAATTTTTCATTAAGCATCCTAAACCAAGCGGAGTCGAATGAGCCATAGTCCACAAAACTCGGGCAAGGTACTTGAGTTATAGGCGAGCCAGAAAAGTAGGCTCCTATCAAAGTGACTTCTGAAAACCCACGAAGCACAGCATATATTATTTTTCGTGATGTTGCAGACATCGACAACATGAAAATTTCTGTCACATTTTAAGTCAATATGTTCATAGGTTTGGATTTGCTGATGTTCGTAAACAAATATTGCATCGGCCTATTTAGCCATATCGCCGCTCACACTTGCTGCACTACTGATTGCGATGATTGACGCATAGTCAAAAGTGAAACGAATAACAAATAAGTTCTAAGGAAATTACTCTGGGTATTACCAAGTCGTTGTTTGACTGAAGGGTAATCCGGATACAATATTTGGATTGAATTATAACAATATTGAGCATACCGCATGCAGGATGGCTAAATGCTAGTCATTTGGCCAAGAGCCTACTGCTACTGTACAGCATACACTGCGAGGGTCAATAATTCTGGGAGCAATAACATCGAAAAAAATTTGATCGTCTCAAACAGGTAGGACTAAACGTGTTTCACTAGGTGTTACTACATCAAAGGTAAAGGGTAGAACATGATATCGTTCCTAAGTAACAGAATGGTATTTTATTTAGTTGTAGCAGAATTTGGTGTTCCATTATGGGTAAACCTACAGAAAAATCAATACCAGACAAATGGAAGCCAATGCCTACAGCCAGTAGGCCTATACCAGTCCTGACAGCCGAAGAAGGGTTGTGCAGAGCGATTTTAAGGTTAGGCCTATGTAGGCAAAATGAAAAACCAGATCTGTAATTTATTGGTGACAGAATTTGATGCTCTATTATGGGCAAACCTACAGAAACATCGATACCAGACTAATGCAAGTCACTGCCTACAGATAGTAGGCCTAGGCCTGGCAGCCGAAGAAGGACAGGGTAGTGCAGCAGGATTTAAATTTTATGTGGATGAAATGAAAATCAGATCTTGCTCTTCTTCGACGGACTCTTTAAGCACTAGTTGATCAATGATGAAAATAATTATCAACATTTGAACACGTTTTTTAGTAAATTGATTTGCATGCAAACGATGCATTAAACATGGTTGATCAGCAGTAAACTGTCTCTCTCCTTACTGTAAACGATTATGTCTGTCATGCCTCCTGACCATATCTTGACCATGTCATCACCATATCTGGACACTATATTGTATCCATATGTCTGTCATGCCTCCTGACCATATCTTGACCATGTCTTCACCATATCTGGACAATATATTGTATCCATATGTCTGTCATGCCTGCTGACCATATCTTGACCATGTCTTCACCATATCTGGACAATATATTGTATCCATATGTCTTTCGTGCCTCCTGACCATATCTTGACCATGTCTTCACCATATCTGGACAATATATTGTATCCATACGTCGTGTTTCTGTCACACATTCAAGCATGACCTCCTCAAGGGGTCCATCTTGTCCAGCGAGCTGGGGGTAAGATAGATATAATGTACGGAACCATTTTTCGGGTAATACGGACTGTCAAGATCTGCAGATCTACGGTAGGCTACAGCATATATGTACTTAAAACTGTTATCAGAATACTCGACGAATTACATGTGATCATTACAAGTTTAAAGCCTTTGCTGTCAAAGTTCACAATTTCCACACATAAAGGAGTCCTTGAGTTTATTGGACTTGACTCGTAGGCTACTTCGTCTGAAATTTTATGCAGGCAATCCAGTCTCAAATGAATCATCTTATATCTCTCCGAATCATACACAGCACACTGTAGGCTACTAGTCTTCATTTTCTTATTAGAGCGAGTGCTTTCGGCAAGTCAACTTCTTTTCCTTCTATTTCTTCTTTCTAGATCCAAAATCAAGACAAACTCTGCTGTTTTCCTTGGCTGCTGACAAGCGTACTTCCTGTGCTCTTGTTGAGGTACCAGAACTCGTGGTACGGAATTTGTACTTTCCTTTATTGCTGCTGAAGACCTTCCTTGCAGAGGCCTCAATGCTTCAGATCTGTTGATTCTAAATTCACCTTATCAGTCACTCCAGCTAACTGATTTTGTCCATCAAACTGAATTTGTCGATTTTGTCCACTGTCACTCTCACTCGTTGATTGACATGGCCCATCAAATTAAGTTGTTTCGCTAGTGAAACGACTGAGGAAAGCTGTCCATTAAACTGAAGCTCCCTACTGTGGTTGACTTCAGCTGATGACTAGGTTCATCAGACTGAAATTACTCAATTGGCTGAACTCGTTCATCAGACTGAGATTGTTCATCATAGGTCGTGTGCTGCTGGATGGAAGTTCATGCATGATCTGTAGCCTGACTTGGATCGAATATTTCATCGGCAAATATACCCTTATTCCGAGGGCCTATTCCTGTAACACGCAAACTACATGTACCAACAGCAATTCTAAATTATGGATGCTGTTTTATGACATGCAACAGAGAACGGCTTTCTGAAGATATAACTGGCAATCGATCGCCTCACCTGTATTTATCACGCATGGATTTGCAACACTCGTGTTCATACTTAGACTTCGGTCCTACATAATTTTGCTGAATTATCTGCGGTTCAAGTGGCTGGGTCCAACATGTTGTGAAGTTGTAGATGTTGTTTTTATTTGCATACTTCAGACTGTTGATTGCTTAGATTTGTCCACAAAGTATCAGAAGAACTGGGCAATGCTGTTCTCGCAGTTCATCTTAAAATGCTGCAGAAAATCTGGAAAACATCCTGATTCATATTTGACGGTGACCTTACAATCCGAGTGTTTGCAAGCCTACATTCCTTCAAGTCGCTTCCCTTCGAAAATAATCGCGGGGGATACACAACACCTTGGAACAAAGTGTCGTGAGAACGACTCGATGTGCTCCAGTTACCTAATAGATCTCTTGCTTTGCGTGACAAACTGGCACGTTCCACCAACAATGTAGAGACCACCGTCGTCGCAATTGTAATACAACTTGATTTGTTGCTTATTCCTAAGCAATTCATTTCTGTCTTAAGCGTGTTAAAGTACAGAGTATTAGCTGATTTCTTCATAGCTGTAGCTCGAGCGAGTAATAGAACTTCTCGTTTTCCGATAGACAATATTGCACCATGTCGAAGGCGAAAACCGGACCACCAGTCAATACCACAGATCTTCACCCCTTGTTGAAGCTTTCTGGAATAACCTTGCGCTCAGATTAATAAAATTCACATAAATCAGCCATAGTTAATGAAGTAAAGCCTAAAAAGTCAAACTAAAGATGTATTTAGTTAAATACTTTGCAACAAGTAGCCCTAGAATGTATTCTCGCCCAAGATGAGAGCTACCTGACAGTTTCTTAAGGTTCTTCCTCCAGTGACGTCGCGATGCATTTCATGGAGTACCGGTACCGAATTTTGCTGCACAGACCTCGACAGACTTGCCTTCACCTAGTGCAATTATGACCTCCTGCATAATTTCTTTGGACACAAGATCATGGCATATTATTACACATAAGTTATTTAACCAGCCCTATCCTACAGAACATTCGCACTATCATGGAATAGATACCAATTGTTCAATGCTAACATAAAAGACCTGCCTGAAATTAATGCAAATAACACCCTAGGCTATATTTTGTGAAACATAACTTGGGTGATGAATTTTCATGTAGATTTTAAATGTACCACTGAGCAGTCAGTGTAAGCCCAGTATAAGGCCACAATGCGTCTGTTGCAATATGCCAAATAATAATTATAATAATGGATTAGATTCGGTAATGTGCTGATATGTAAAACGAACAATTACTATTCATAGCCAATAAATACTTACTGTCCGCTTAGTCTCCTTAACGGGTTGATTGTTTCTTAGTTTACTATATTCAGCAAACACGTTCCCTGCATCAGCTGTCGATCATCAATATGCGCCGTATATTTAGATAAGTAAATAAATAAAAAATGTTGAAACATTGAAGTGTTTAGTCCCCGGCGCCGCCGCCATCCGCCGCCGCCGCCGCCGCTAAGCCCTCAAGTCGAAACCAGTCGCTAAGCTATCGACTGCTAGCGACTTCGTTTACTTAATATTTGGCTTGTTGTTTTAATCGCGGTTTCAAAGTTTTGATATGACGAAGACATCAACAGTAGGACATGAGTAATACTTACAATACAATACAATACAATATTCGCTTATTGAGGAAAAGAAGTTGACATGCCGCAACTTGGTACATTATAAGAGAAAGAGTTTGCTCTATTTTTTATAAGAGTTTTTATAGAGACTACGGGGATATAGTTCTTGTGTTTTTTTCGTAAAGTAAATTTATGCATTCTATTACGAAGATGGTGTTGATGATTACGAAGAGGGGGAATAAACAGGGTGAGAATTGTCGGGGGCCGGGGTTGGGGGTTCAACCCCATAATCATTCTTAGGATCCCACAGTTAAGTCTTCATTGCACACCCCAGGGGGTCGTTTCCAACCCCCTTAGTTGTGTACTTGTGCTAGTGTGATTTAGCATTATTTGATACCGAGTCTCTGACAAATCGAAGAAATTTCCATGGTGTATCACGTATGCATTTTTTATTTTCTTGGCAAGTGACTGATTTTGATTCGAGTTTGACTTGCAAAACTGCTAGCGTTGAAATCTGCTGCTTTCAAATTTTGCTGACATCAGTTTGCAAAATACGAATAAAATATTCAACTCCACATTGATCAAAGTCTAACTCCCCAGTCTTTTTTCTACAATTTTCACACTGGGGTCTGGGAATAAGTGCCGGAGTGCATGATTCTTGTTTTCTGCTACTGCCTGAAAGAGGCCAACTGGTTGGCAGTGAGATCGTATACTGCTATGAATCCTCCTCGCTTCATTCGATTTATGAAGCGCTCAATTACACGAATTCATATTAACACAAATTTTCACAGTCATCGGTCTGTCCTCTGTCAGCATGCCCACATGAAGTGGAGCCTATATTCCAATATTGGACCCGTAAACTGCCCATATTGGTTCCATCTAATGCCCACAGAAATGATGGCACGGTGAGTACAGTGTGCGGTAAAATGCATTATATTGTTAGGTAATCAGGCATGTCCAATAGACATGTATGCCTTATTACCTGAGAAGTCGATAGCAAGTCGCTAAGTCAGTCGATAAGTCTAAGCGACTTAGTCAGTCGATAAGCATGCGACTTAGTCGACTGAGTCGTTAAGTCAGTCGCTAACTCATCAAGTCAGTCGGTAACTCCTTAGCGACTGACTCCGGGTACTAGAAGTGTTTTCAGCGGTAACTAATGAAAATTAACAATATATTACGTTTTGGTATTTCAGACAGGATCTGGAGCCAAGCAATGGCTCATATTGAAAACATAAAGAAGAACCGCGACATCTTGCTAAGATGCATCAACATAAATGTTCAGTTAGTTGCATGCCTCCGAGCAGCAGACGCCATAGACGCAGCTAAAGAGTCTCGATTAGAAGCTGAGAAGGCTCACCATGACAAACTGTGTCTCTTGCTCGATTGGATAAAGGAGAGCTCATATGAAATATATGAATCGTTTCTGCAAGTAATGGAAGAAAATGATCAACAGCATGTGGTAAACTTGCTCAAAGGAAGTAATGAAGGTATATTAATTTAAAATCGATAGAATTATTCGGCTATACGCATGTCAACTTACTTGGATACACGGTGGCGCAGCCAAGCGAGTTTAATCATACTTATTTATATTAAGACACGCTTTGAATATATATGCAAATATATAACCATGCGAATGAGAAGAGCGTCATTTAGTTACAATTGGCCAGTACATGGGCAGAGATAGAAAACACATACAACTACATGTACACGCACACACATACCGACACACCCACATCCATAAGCCACTGGGCGAATAAGATGGAAAATAAGAGGCAGAAGGAGGGGAAGAAAAGGGCTAAGAGAGGGTAGGGTAAGTTGGTTAAAAGCATAGGCGCCGACTTTTAGTAAAAGGTACTGGGGCAAGAATTTCATTCCCATGATCATCTGATCGGATGATCCCATCGCCCATCCTGCCCTGCCTTCCCTCTCCCCGAGTCCCCTCTTTCCTCGAGCCTTTTCTAGGGCCTAGGCCTACTATACCCCTACAAGCTGAAATCAATCCCCTTACTGTAAATCCCTTCCCATACCTCCCCTACCCTACCTATCCCTTCCCTTTCCCATCCCTTATCCCCTCCCCTACCCTTTCCCCCTCCTTTAACATTCCCTCCCTGCCCTTCCCTTTGAAGCAGGGGCTCGGGGGTCCTCTCCCGGAAAAAGTTTGGATTTCTACATTGCCGTAGGTGAATTTTAGCGCATTTTTGGAGAAAGAAAACTGGTTTTGGAAAACTATACATTTCAGTTCAATTGAACTGTTGAATTAATTTCTGCAGGGCTCCCAATGCACTACAAATATTTTATGGGACAGGCTGTATAAATATGGGACAAAATTTCCAAAATATGGGACACTTGTTAAAATATTGGGCAATATGGGAAACTGTTCAGCAAATATAATATGGGGATTTTAAAGATTGCATTATGAATGCATTTTTCTGGTGTAAAGGAGCGGTAACAGCTAGGCTTCATCCCTGCCTATTACAGTGTTATCCAGCCAACAATTATTTTGCAGGAATATTTCAAGACCTCATAATCCCATTTTCACTGCACTAAGCTACACGACAATAATTGTAGCATTGATCAACTAGTGACTTGATTACAGTCCACAGCCGATACATTGCAACATATAGTATAAACGGCAGCGCAGTGCGGTTAACAGGCGCTTAAATAAAGAAAAGATTATTATTATTTTTATATTATTATTGTTAACATAGATTTGAAGATCATGCTTGATTCCATTTCTGTATCGTGATTATTTTATTCCTTAATGCTTTCTCGCATCGGGCAATAGGCCCTCTAGTGGTTTAACTCAGATCCCAATTCAGTCTGATTTTTTTAAATTACTTTTTTCAATATTAATGAACACTTCATCAACAATTCATCTTGATATACTTGTCTTTGTCTTTTCGAATGTTCTGATTCAGATAAACACGTGCCACTGTCACCTGCAAGACATGCTAGATTGCTGAAAATACGACCAAAGCTTATGTATATGATACACAACAACGCCGCCTTGATTGCTGAGCTGAAAAGTTTGAGTGCAATTAGTCAAACGGACGCCGAAGACTTGGGTGCTGACAAGGGGCCAAACTATAGAAAGAACTATCATTTAATAAGTGCAATTCTAAGAAGAAGTGATCATTCATTCGAATGTCTGCATGATGCCTTGAAAACCACCCTCCAATCGGGTGCGGCGGATTACCTCAAAGATGGTGAGCTGACAGTTTTCTCATTTCCACGCATTATTACTTTTTACATCCAGGAAAAGGCTTAATTATCACCCAAACAAAAGACAGGTAAAGAAATAATCATATATTAAAGAAAGACTAATTTTGAATATTTTACTTATTACACATTCAAATTCACATACAATGACTCTAAAAACCTACTATAGTTTACTTGCTGTAATTAATACATGGAATGCTTTGTTGCAGGTGAAGTCATTGCTGTGCACGTCAATACAACTCGACCAGATTCAGATGAAGAGCTATCAGAATTACTTAATGCTACTTTAATGAAGGAATCGATGCAAGAAACAATAGTCAAGGAGATCCAGATGAATGAATCGATGGATGAGACAGCAGTTAAGGAGATCCAAATACCGCAGTTAAATGGTCTCCTCATTGTTGGGGCCACACCTGGTCATAGCATCGTCATCTTAGTTTACTGTAAAACGACAGACAACATTGCAACCTTCACTCAGCTCTTTAACTCTGGGGAGCTGCAAACCATTCTGGAAAACATATTGAATCGTCTCTATGCAAGAATTAAACTAAGAAGGACAGAAAAATTAGAAGCACGTATCAGATTAGACGAAGAAGAAATTCTTGCAATCGAAGAAATTACTGGCATTGAAGGTCGGTATTCATTCAGTCTTCGTATTCTAATATCCTGATACTTGTATTTCTAGCAGGATCGTCTCCTTGATAGGAATGGTACCGGTAGCGCTTAAACAATAGTGGAAACAGTATAATAATTTCAATAGAATAATTCCGTAAGTCCTAAAACTAATTATTGGTAATTATTGGTAATTGGTAAAAGTACCAAATTGCTTCTTTCCTCGAGCAGATACAGCACTTACACGCGAGGCCAATTGAAAGGTGTTGCAAAATTAAGTTTTGATACATGAATTTGTGCACAACTTTGACGTTAATAAGAATTTGTGCACAACAGTGACGTTAAGATAGATATCGACTATTTTCGCACAGAAATAGATACCCAGACGACTTTACCACAATATGGCATCAAAAAATCCAAATCCATTCATACAAATTCAAACTGTGCAAGTTCAAAAAATAGGGTACCCCGACCAACGGTTGTCGCGTTTTGGCAGTTTGGCAGATACAGACTTTTCAAGCACAGAAATTCAAACCTAGCACCCATTTGCAACAATCTGGCGTCGAATCCTCAACTAGTTCCCACTCAAATTCCTACTGTGGCCATTTTCACTCCTTTCAGAAAACCAACCGTCATTCAAATTTCTCGTCACATCAACACTTCTCTCGCACTGAAATAACGTCAGAGGATCACTTCCTACAATATTCCATCAAGAAACATCAAGTAAAAGTTGAGAAGAAAAGCGTATTCCCAGCTATTTACATAGAAAATATGCTAATATTATCACTCAGAAGCTCAAAAATCGAATCGCTCCAATTCAACTTTAAGTCACGGATTCGGATAGAGGGTGAAAAATCCTGAAATTTGCGTACCTACACGGCACACTTCGCTTCATAAATAAAGAAACTGCAGCCAATATAGATGTCTAGCACAAATCCGACGTCATCTACATCTTTTAATAAGAATTTGTGCACAACTTTTACATTAATTTCTACGCCTTAAAGTAATTAACATATTACTGGAAAGCTCCTGTCCAGCGGAATCAGGTGAGAACGATTGTTATTGGCCACGCTCGTGCATCAACAACTGCGACGATACTGAGTACAGTAGAAACCATAGATTAGAATTTCTCAAGACTGGAAAGAGTAATTTAAGCGTAACGAAGCACGTTTATTCAGGGGCTTCTATCCCTATTCAGGGCGGGCGCAAGTTGAGCCCAGTGAAAAACAGGGGGAAGTATTCCTTTTCAATTTTTATCACACTCCTACAAGTTACACAGTCTTCGCTCACAGTTCTGTGCAGGGCCTACTATGTAGGGAGAAGGAAACAGACTGCTTCCAATTTTTGCCCGGAGGAAAAGTTCCCCCTAGTTTAGATTACAGTGTCTAAGCAGTGTTATAGATTGTCATTATTATTTGTATCAGTATTATGAGCCATGCAATACGTGCTTAGGTTCAGGGTCTACAAAGTGGAGAGTACTGCTTTTAGTAATTTCACTTTCGCTTTTCGCATGGAGCGCATTTCGGACATATTACCCTGCCTGTAGCCTATTCTCATTAATTTTTGTGTCAATGAAAACAAACCATCTTTTAATTGCTGTAATAATAAACCACTGATTGGCATTGTTTAAATAGCGGGAGGATATGGTACCCCAGTCCAAAAAGTTGGGAGTACCCTCGTATATCTCTCAAATTACGCCTATGCTTAGTTTACAGTGTCTAAGCAGTGTTATAGTGTATCATTATTAGGCCTGGTTGTTTTTCTTTAGCTATTGGCTATTATGTTGTGCTATTTTTCTGTTGATGTAAGATGCAAAAAAGTTTAAAAAAATTGAAAAAATCGTTCACAATCCTGTTGATTAAGAAACTCTCTAGTTGGTCCATGCTACAATTAGTTTTGTGTAGTGCAGTGAAAATAGGATTATCAGTAGGGTGGAGTGAAAATGGCCAAAAAAGTTTTTTTAAAAGCAAACGTTTTCTAATAGCGATGGAAAGTTGCCAGCATGTGAGTGTAAATAGTGCTCAAAATATTGTTGATTTTGCTTTGCGTCTTCTGCCCTCTACCGGCGATAAAATATTTACCATATAAAATTCTTTGAATAACGTCAATGTGGTGCATTATTTTTCTTCTTCTTCAACTGACTGTCTTCGAACGGTTACAATTAATGAAATACACGTTCAAATCAGTTGCGGAAATCGCCTCTGGTGTGTTACAGGATTATATAATTGTTACCAGGGGCGTTACTTTGGTCTAAAAAGTGGGGGGTACCAATTTCTTACATGCAGGAAGCAAGGCGTTGACTGCGAACTCTGGGAAGGCAAAATAATAAAATATTGATTGGCATTGTTCATAAAGTGGGGGGTACGGTACCCCAGCAGAAAGAATAAGGTGGGGTACGTTTACCCCTGTTCCTCTGACAAATTACGCCTATGATTGTAACGCCTAATGAGTGCAGCGACATTACTGAAATGAAGAAAATTAGGAGAGAACGAAAGAAGTACCAAAGCTCTGTTCAAGCTGGATGCGCCAGCATACGACTGTGAGTGTTGAGGAAGTTTTCCAGAGAGTAATCAAAAAGAGGTCAGAGTCTGGGTTTTTTTTTGGGGGGGGAAGAAGATCAAGAGAGGAGGCAGAGCAGCTGTGAAGGCGGGTTTTATTTAGGGCGAGGAGAATTGGAAGGCAGAGGATCAAATGAGTCAGGGTAGGAGTAGGCCCTACTTGAAAAGGTGAGACTTCAGTTTGGAGTGGAAAGCCCGGAGATAGATAGAGGAACATGAGGAGAAGGATGGAGGACGGGTTGGAATGATGATGGAGGAACCAAGAATCTGCAGAATTCAAGGGGTGATCGTTCCAGAGGCGTGGTGCTCTGTTGGATATGGCAGGGTTGGAGAACTTGAGATGAGTAGTGACCGGAGATCGAGAAAGACTGAAATAGGAGGAGGATCGGGTGGAGCGGGTTGCCTGGATGGTGAAGAGACCACGTAGGTACTTGGGCTGGATATATTGTAGGGAGTAATAGGTTAGTGATAGGACTTTGAAGCGGATTCACTCTGAGATTGTTCCAATGTAGTGATTTGAGGATGAGAGTGATATGATGATGTTTGAGCATTCTCGTGACAGCCCTGGCTAGTGAATTTTGGATAAGTTGCAGACGCTTGATTTGGGTGGATTCAAGGTTGAGGAAGAGGGAATTGCTGTAATCAATGAACAATAGAGGTAACAATGGTAGAGGAAGTTTTAAGGTCGATCTTGGGCCGGATGCGACGAAGGTCACAAATGTGCCTGAAGCAGGAGCGCGTGAGGTTGGAGATGTGGTTAGAGAAGGAGACGTGTGAAAGTTAGGAAGCGATGAGTTTGTCGATGGGTGTATGGAAGGGTTAGGGCTTTTCATTATATGATCAGGAAGGCCTAGGATTATGAATTCTGTGTTGGAAAGGTTAAGGCAGAGGAGACTGGATGACATCCATTGTGATATTAGGTTAATCACGTTGAAATATTGCATCGAAGGTTTGGGGCAGAAGATGTCATTTGAAATTTAAAATATTTGGTGTGTTTCTTACTCGACCCAAGTTGCATCTTTTGCCCACTATTAGAATTCATTTATTTAAAAATCATTTTTTCACTCCACCCTAATTATCAGGTCTTGAAATATTCCTGCAAAATAATTGTCGGTTGGGTAACACTGCAATAGGAAGGGATGGAGCCCCTTGGCGCAACATTACACTGGTCAGAAATATGAATTCATAATGCAGTCTTTAAAATCCCTATATATTTACTGAACAATCTCCCATATTGCCCAATATTTTAACATGTGTCCCATATTTTGGAAATTTTGTCCCATATTTATTACAGCCTGTCCCATAAAATTTTACAGTGCACTGGGAACCCTGCAGAAATTAATTCAGCAGTTCAGTTGAACTAAAATGTATAGTTTTCTAAAACCAGTTTTCTTTCTTAAAAAATGCGCTAAAACTCACCTACGACAATGTAGAAATCCAAAAAAATTTCGGAGAGGACCATGACCCCCTCCACTTCAATGGGAAGGGAGGGTAAGGGAGGGAAGGGTACAGGAGTGGTAAAGGGAGAGGGGATAAGGGATGGGTTGGGGAGGGAAGGGAAGGGAAGGGAGGAAGGAAAGGGGAGGCAGAGAAGGGCTTTACAGTAAGGGGATTGCTTCCGGCTTACAGGGGGATAGTAGGCCCTGGTTCTGTGTAAGAGGGGGAGAGCGAGGGATTGAGCCCGGTTGTTTAGGGGGAATAGGAGCCACTGCGTTTATTCAGCCATGTTGTTTGACTGTTTTCATAAAAACGCTGAAATGTTTAATGCGCATGACTGTTGAATAGATTATATTCTTTACATATAATCACATGGAACCTAGGCCTATAATAGCTAATGTAAATGTACAGAAAATTGTATCGCTTACTAGCGCTTTTGTGAGGCAACGAAGGCGCTATATGAAGTGTCGAGGCACATATATACATACGTGTTAGCGTAATTTATAACACACTGATGCCATAATTATATATTTACGGACAGACTGGATGGCAAAGCAATGCGAGAAAATAAAATCACCCCGAAGTGAACGCCTTTTGGCCTCATGCCAGCTTACGGAGGAAGAAGAGAAAACGACAAATGAAATTTCATCAGGTGAAATGAAATTGTTATTTTTTCATCGGAATGAATAAAATGCATTAAATGCCAGTAATTAAAGCAAATATTCTAAGCAGTTCGTAACAAATGCCATCAGTTGTCTTACATTAATTATAGCAGAAAAGACAAATTTATGCGCAAAGTGTCCTACTAGTGCGTTAACAGAATATCAATTCTGTACAGTGAACGGTGAAGTAATTAGCTTAAACAGTCCATAAACGTTTTCGTGGATCCATTTTTGTTGTAGAAAATAATAAAATGTAGACAACAAATGACTATTTATTATTGAGCTGAGACAAAATATAAGCAATAGCCATAGTCAAAGCGAAATTAAGGTAGTTTAATGTTAAAAGACTGTCATATAAACACGCTTCACCACCTTTTAGAGGTTAGAATATGCTATATAAATGTCTGTTTAAGCAGCTGTGTATATATAATAGTAATTTCTGCTTTTCGTTGTTTGTTGGCAGTATTCACAGCTTGTTAGGCTTGTCTGTAATTACGACTATATCTTTGCCAGCATGTCCACACAGGGCCCATTTGAGACCCATATCCGGGTACGAGACTTTGTAGAGCTGATATGCGAAACATCAAATGTTCAGAGGTATGCTGGTATGGATGGAAATTTGTTAAAAGAGGCATGTTCACTTATGATAATGCCACCAAAAGGATCAACTGAGAGAATGATGAAATTTGGTTGGCAGCTATAACGACCATTTATCAAATAATGATATTTACAAGAATAGGCCTAATAGTATAGCTTCAGGGCAAATGAAAATAATGAATAATCTCGACAACCATAGTAAAGCAACTTTCTAAACAGTTTATTTTAGCTGTTAGACAAAATAACATGCGGCGAAACCTTTAAAAATAAAACTTGACTGGCACCTGTAGCACCATCTACGTGTTGTGAGCTGTATTGGAGACAAGAAAGGAGAGCGTTTTATGAGAATTTTGAACGTCTGCTCACTGAAGAGGAAGAACTGCTCAACTTTGTTCTTCAAAAGAAGGCACCTTCTGACCAAGGTGACAACATTGACACTTCTTTATCCGGTATTTTGTTAATATGTACTTAATCATAACAATATGTAGTTGTCTGAAAGATGAAGAACCTTAGGCCTGTAAGCTTATTTACGATTTTGCTTTTTTTCTACGTGAAAATATAATAATCCAACACCAGTAACGGTTCGACCTATGGCGCTGGGGTTGGTAAATATTGTTTCAAATTTGAACTTAGGTCAAAAAGAGTCAGACACGATGAGTTAGTTTTTTTATTGTAGAAATCCTTGATATAGGCTAAAACTACTTAGAACGATCTTCACATCTATTATGCTTAACTATGAAATTATCAACCTAATAACAAAATTTGACATCGTCTTGGTCAATTACCATTAACACAAATTGCGCCTAACATTAATGCAAATTAGCCTAAATAAAATGTTCTTTGCCAATTCAAACTGACAAACGCAGTTAGATTACATTGAAACATGACAGTACAATCAAATCTTAACTAAACACACGGTTTGGCAGCCATGCAAGGCGCCGCCCTAGAGGGGGTTACGGGTAACGAACCGCGAACCTAATGCTCTCCTGGCCATGAGTGTTATCATTACTCTATCCCCCTCCCCAGTTATATCATTAACTAGCCGGTTTACCCGGCGTTGCCCGGGGTTATAAGTTTCAATCCCTGTAGCACCACCACCACCACCACCACGCCCGGTTTAGTTGAGTGAAAGTTTCAATCCCTCTAGCGAATCCGTACCTGTAGCACCACCACCACCACCCCCACCACTACCACCACGCCCGGTTTAGTTGAGTGAAAGTTTCAATCCCTTAGCGAATCTGTACCTTTAGCACCACCACCACCACCACCACCACCACCACCACCACCACCACCACCACCACCACCACCACCACCACCACCACCACCACCACCACCACCACCACCACCACCACCACCACCACCACCACCACCACCACCACCACCACCACCACCACCACCACCACCACCACCACCACTTTAGTTGAGTGAAAGTTTCAATCCCTCTAGCGAATCCGTACTGTAGCTGCTTAACGCGGCGTCGCCATCTGGCGAGTCACATAGGTTGAATTTTAGAATTTTTTTCGAGCTTCAAATGCATGGCGCGGCTAGGTTTTTGGCCCGGGAGACCATGGTAGCGGGGAAAACGGGGGACGTGAAGCCACACACTGGGTGTGTCATGCCCACCCCGACACTTTAGTGAAGGTTTCGAGTGAAAAGCTCTAAAACTGTAGAAATGCATTCCGGTCAAAGTCGGTGTGACAGACAGAGTTTCTTCTTTATATATATATATATATATATATATATATATATATATATATATATATATATATATATATATATATATATATATATATATATATATATATATATAGATTAATGCTGGGCAGTGGTGTTAATATAGAAATGCATATAAAAATTTGTTTGACTGTTAATATCCAGACGGATATCATAGTTCACAGATAGTTTGATTACAGATCGGAAGTGGAAACAAAGAAGGGCTATGCTGAGTCAAGGTGTCGAACCGCTGCTCGAAACCCAGAATAGCATTCTCAAGTACTTGATTCAAGGAACAAGAGCTGCTTGTCCAGGTAGGTTGAATAGGTGGAATTTTGGTCATATAGGAGGACGTAGTTCACGATTTGTTGAGATTTCCAAGATAGTTTCCAACATGTTGGAGTTAACTGTTGCCAAGTTTGCGTATCGAACTTATTCCACGTTTCTGCTGCGGAATTTGCACGTTTTGGCGGTATTGTCGCCGCATGTTTTCTTGGCATACGTGTCAGCATGAGAAAGGATGGACTTCCTGATGTGATGTCGAGTCTGGGACTACGGACCCCAACGCAGTCTGCAGCCGGGTATTTTGTCTCAGCGGAGAGGGAGAAGACGGGTCTTTGGATGACCTCGAACGTTTGTCACTGTTTCGATCTACCGCCTGGATGGCGACGCATTCTATGTGCCCTGATGGATCGTCATCTTCTGCTAATGATGGACTGCTGGGCGGTGGTGTTATAGAGAGTCGCGGACGCTACCGCATGCGTTCGTTCCACTATCGGCGTGGCGGTCGAGCGACACTAAACTGTCGGCTTTGGATAGGAATCGATTGCCTGGGCTCCACATATATAGGGGTGGCGCTGTATAAATTATCGATATGTAATGCTTTGTTCGTTAGATAACGACGCTATAGAAGCTGCTATTTGTTTATTATAAGGTGACGGAAACATACACATCAACTTAAATTGCATCATTCTTGTGAAGTTTATCAGTTAGCCACTCTGATTAGCCACTTTCTCTCCTTAACCTGCATCGAATATAAAACTATTCCATGAATCTTAAAGTGGTTTCTCGAAAAGGTAATAGATTATTTAAAAACCTTTCTTAATCTTACCTTATGTCACCCCACCTTTGCTGTTATTCTTCGAATGCAGATATCGCGATTGCGCTTAACCAAAAAATCTATCAAGACTTTTTTCCTAACAATGATATGCAATAACCTTTTGCTGTTTAAGCCCTTTAATAGCATTTCGGGTAGCTCTGAATGCCAAATTGAACCATTCATTATGCCTAAGTTCTAATACCAAGATTAAGAAAGGTTTTCAAATAATCTATTACCTTTTCGAGAAACCACTTTAAGATTTATAAAATTAACTACTTTTGCTCCTTGACATTTTTCTACAGAGAAATTGAATCGGGTCGTTGTAAACATCGAGACCAAGTTAAAACAACAACAAGATTCGTGGGAAAATTTAAAAGGTCAGGTGCTAGTGGAACTTAGAGATCAACGATTGCAAACAACGGAGTTACGTTTGACCTATGTAGTCGAATATCAAGGTATGCATTACTTTTTTATAAATGACTGATATGTCTATTAGGGTGGTCCACAGACACGTGGTAAAAAACAAAGTTCAAGCTAGAAACCAGGCCACCCTCTCAGTTTTTTACACCTATCAATAGTATTATTGAGACAGAATTTCAGCTTATAATTCCAATTGGAAGACGATGCTCACGGACTATGTTACTTTGTCATATACCGATAAATAGACATTAATTGCAGAAATGAGTGTGTTGGCATACAAATGCATTTTATTTCAAGATAGATCAAATATTACTGTAATTTGACAACATATGTAATACAAGAACAGTTAGACAGATGGAACTGTAAAATTTCAGAAGGTTTAATGAATTGCAAATGTCCAAAAATGTCAAAACCATCGTCCAGTCCATGAAAATCGAATGTCGATTGTTCTTGTTTTATAATTTCAACACCTGTTACAGTATTTGACTCTAGAAACTGCAAGGCTTTGCAAGCACTGCGTCAACAGCAGCCTTCTTTGTTGTGTGAGTGAGAACAGCTTTCATATTTGTTTCGACCACTTGGAGAAGTAAGTGGTTTTCTTCTTCATCATTGGTGATGAGTCAGTAGAATTCCTCGAACAACTTCACACCCTCTCAGCCACGTCATTCACCACTCTCAACTGCTGGATCCATTTCTCTGGTTGAAGTGTAAAAAATCACTCATCTTCAGGTGTGACAGTAGTGTCAGTGCTCACTGGGTTGTAAAACCACCCAGAAAACCCTCCGTCAGTACCTTAGCATCACTTCTCACCTCCTTCCACCAGGCTTTGCAGTCATTCTGTCGACAATCTTCATTTTATCTCTTACAGGAAGTTGGTCTTGCAGTCATTCTGTCGACAATATTCATTTTATCTGCTACGGGAAGTTGGTCTGAGAAAATTGCCAGACCTACAGCCTCGTCTGAAAGGTACCACAAGTGGTTTTCTAGGACCTTCCTGGCAGCAACGCTAACCTCACAGTCAATAGACTCATATTGTCCTAGACCAATCCAAAGTGACAGATCTTGTTCTGGAGCTTCAGCAGCAAGGGGCCTTTGTTCATGCCTTTGCGTAATCAGGGCAACAAACTTAAAAAATCAATGAATCTGAGTTTCTTCTTGAATAGATCAGGTTGATCGCGAAAAAGGTAGATTTTGATTGCATACAGTAACGTGGCCATCCAATGTGCATGGTGAATTGGCCCAGGGCTCTCCAGTTAATTATTGAAGACTGACTTCCAAGGACAACCACTGTCAGCTCAATGAGCTCTTGGTAGTACTGTTTTCTCTGATCTCTGAATCTGACTTTCTTTCATCAAACTCCTTGAGAAAACTGACGCTGTTTCATGGGGGGCTGCAGTGCCGGGTATGACTTCCAGTCCTCGGAGGTTGACACATGTCACACCCTCCCAGCAGCTTTAAATATTTTGAAGATTGGAATTTATGGAGAACAGGTGGACTGCAGCACAAGGTGAATACTTTGACCAAAATCTATTCCATTACATGATGACGACAGGCCAACCACAAGAGCTCTCAGCTAATTTGTCTTCCAGCAGAACACACAATCCATTGAAATGCCAAGTGTTGACAGACATTGTATCAAAGCTCAAAGCTTGAACCTTGCCAACTGTGAGCTTTCACAACTTCAGAAGAATATGAACGACCATGAATTCATTGCATCCTGTCCCAAAGGCTAATTTGGGCACAAAGAGGAGCTTATTCACACCATCACCTGAAACCAGCACTGGCAGGTGGTCTACATTTCCTGCTCTAAAGATCTTAGGCAGGGTTTACCCAACCCAGTGTAGTACCAGTGGCTAATCTGGTACAAATTCAGATCTTACAGCTTCAGCATGTTCTATCCTGGCTTTCTTACGCCCTCTGTTACGCGAAAGTGGCAGGGCAGAAGGATTACAGCCAAGCGCTGCAGCAATTGTAATGTAAAAATTAACTTCTGAAAACATGTCAGCCCAAAACACAGGAAGTAGGCACCATGACCTTCAACAAGAACTGTACAATTTTTTGTTTCAAGTACCAATAAGTAAGTAAGTCTGATAACACAACATAAACTATTTCAAGCTCATCTCCATGATAAATGTTGACCAAGTTATACAGCATCGAGACTTACAGCAAGTACTACTATATGGTAATATTTATTTGTCATTGAGCACCATCTTCCAGTTGGAATAAGAAGCTGAAATTTTGTCTCAATAATACTATTGACAGGTGTAAAAAACTGAGAGGGTGGCCTGGTTTCTAGCTTGAATTTTATTGTTTTGGATCACACTAATGTCTATGGACCAGTGTGTAGCCTAAGATAAACTAAGGTAACCTCAACCGTCAACAGTGTTGGGTATGAGTTAACTCAGATGAGTTTAAACTCACGAGTTAACTCACTTGCTGTGATTTATGAGTTAGAGTTAACTCACCTTAAAGAGTGTGAGTTATGAGTTTGAGTTAATTCATATTTTCTGTGAGTTTGAGTTGTAACTGTCAATTATTTTAAACTCAACTCACTCTTCGGCACTCGGCACATGTTATGTTGAAACAAGCCTTTTTATATCGTCTGCTTTCCATACTGGTGAGTGGTGACGGCAGGGAGGGTCGTAAACACGGCCAGCAGCGGCGGGCGGACAGTGTTCAAGCACTGCATATTTTGTATATTGTAAACAGTTAAGAACAACATGGCTGAAGTACCGTGTATTCTTGATGGAAAATATTTTTCTGTTACAAGTAGGCGTTATGGAAAAATTGTGTGAGTTTATGACTTAACTCATTTAAGAAGTGAGTTTGGGTTAACTCATTTCACTTAGGATGAGTTAAGTTTGAGTTTTAACTCATTTTGAGGGGCATGAGTTGAGTTTTGATTTAACTTATATCTCGTCTGAGTTTACCCAACACTGACCGTCAATCACGGTTGGAATTTCGACCTGCCAATGCAGGCGACGAATACCTGTTCCATGCAGACTTGGCTATTCGAAGTATTTCCGGAAGCTGCGTCATTCAACCAATGAAGGACCGTTGAGCAGTGGTGTTATCTTGTATCTCGGACGTTGCCACCTGTAATCGCTCCATTCTATCGATGTAAGATGGTTCAGAAACTCTGAACATGGTGTCATCTGTCAAAACTGGATAGGAATCCGTTGGTAGGGCAACACGTAGGTGCGTTACCCGTCCATGGTGACCCACCACTTATCTTTCCATTGTTTTGCATGCAGTCGTACTTCCTTGTCTTGACCATATTTAGGCTACTAACGTTGGGTCTAGCGAAAGTACGTAAAGGCCCGATATTAAATGTGTAGAAAAATAACTAGATTAGTAGATGTGTCGAAGTGTTGACGTTCGTGAATAAGTAATTAAAATTACAAGCAGTTGTAGTATACTTTACAGTAAGCAACCATTAAGGCGCTTTAGCTGTCGAAGGTTTAACGGTAAAGACAGTGGCGTGCAGAGGTTCTTTGAGGCCCGGGGCCAACCCCTTCATTGGATGCCCCTAAATTGTTCTTTCCCTAATTCATTCCCCCTCCCCTCCCACTGCACTGTGCTCAATGTGCTGCCCCCTCTCCCTTTCCCTCGGCAAATTTGTGAGAATTGCACATTGCCGTATGGTACTTTTAGCCTATTTTGACGATCGGAAACCGAAATGTAGACTTTGTATTTTATGCTTAGGAAGTTAGGCTACTATTACTAATCATAGTATAGCCTGTATGGAAAACATGACATAAAAACTTGCGCACTCATGTCTTACTTTGTGATGTATTGTAAACATAAATATTTGAATGGCGATTTATTGGCGGCCGGTTATTAGTAACTTGCAACGAAATAGTTGCAAGAACACAAGATTTATCTAAAGTAAAGACGAATGGTACGCGTATGCCCGCCAAGCCAAAGTCGGCTGATATTAATGGTTGTCTGCAAATGTTTGATTAAATCCTTACAAAATAGACAATAAAATTACTTACTGTTGCGTCTTGCCGAAAAAATTCTAACAGACGACGCTAACCTAATTAAACCTATGAACCATCATACAATCATAACACTGCCGTTGTCAACCGCTGATGATTTCATAACACGCTAAAAGGGTTCGCAATGCATTAGATACTATTATTAGTACTTAAACTACGGCATACGATTCGTATCATACGAAATTAGTCCGTCAATACACAAGCGAAAGAGATGTGACTGGGCCATCGCCAAGCGTTGGATGCCCCCCCCCGGCTGGATGCCCGGGGCCGTCGCACCCTCGGCACCCCCTCTGCACGCCACTGGGTAAAGAGCATGAGAATTGGCAGTGCTTCCATAGAAATAGAAAGGATAGATTTCCCACACTCATTGAAAGGCCAGGGTAATGGCTCACAACTTAAAATAAATTACATTGATATGATTCGGATGCAATTGTTTTGTTAATTAGCTGGATTGCCTGGCGCTTAGTCACTGGTGAATGTTTGTATTGAAATCCAAAACCCTGATTTATTTATCCTTTAAAAGTTAGCCATTTTGTCACTAATTAGGCAGAAAGATTTTTTAAGTAATCTTAGCTATCATCAAGTCACTCTGCTGATTGTATTATATTTTAACAAGTCGGGTGTTCACTGATGAAGCAATTGGTAAGAACATAATTTTCAAATAACTGACTAAGGACTCATGTTGTAATTATGCTTGTGCTGCCTCATAGGATTTACGTGATCTTGCAGATCAATCATTGTATCGCGTTACAGCTGTGAAATCTGCGAATTTCGAAATCTCGCCATTGTCTCGCATTTTACTTTCTACTTTCCACTCTCTGTCAGCCAAAAAACCAACTTAGGTTCCAAATACCTGTCTGTGCGCTAAAGCCAAAATTGCAACTTTTGGGCTGGGTAGCCTACTTTCATTAGCTGCTGTCCTACATAGTTAATCGTATTTTTTCTGCTACTATGGTATGGGCCGTTAACGATTTTCATTAATGCTGTAATCCCTGACCTTTCCATGCGCCTACCGACTAATTCTTCCCGTCTTACCTTCACCTCCGCAATCTTGGTATTACTTTTGATTCACATCTCTCCTTGTCTAGCCACATCTCCAACCACCCACGCTCCTGCTTCATGCACATTCGTGATTTTCGCCGCATTCAGCCCATGGTCGACCTTAAAACTGCGTCAACTACTGCTACCTCCATTGTTCATTCAAGGCCTGATTACTGTAATTCTCTCTTCTTCAACTTTGAATCCACCCAAGTCAGGCCTCTGCAACTTATCCAAAACTTAATTGCCCTGGCTGCCACTAGAACGCCTAAACGTCATCATATCACTCCAATCCTGAAATCACTTCTTTGGCTAAAAATCTCAGATCGAACCCACTTCAAAGCCTTATCATTGACCTACAACCCCTACAATATCCTCAATCCATTTATCTCCGTGATCTGTTCACCATCCAAGCAACCAGTTACACCCCATCATCCTCCTACCTCTGTCTTTCTCGACCTACGGCCACTACTCATCTCATCTCCACTTGCGCCGGAGCTATGCCCTTGCCCTCATAATTCAAGTTATTCCACCTAAAGATGTTAAGAATTTTATTCCTCGACGTCTGCATTGGTCCATCCTGATTCCATCTCATTCTTTTAAATCTTGATAGTTCTGTCGCGGACTACCCACCATAACCCAGTCACACAGTCTTCTACCAGGACGCCGAATCGGTAGATAGGAGGGGTGTCGCGAGGAATCTCTAACTATTCATGGGCTAGTGAGTTCGGCCTCCGTGGTCTTCGGAGGTCTTACTTCTTAATCGACATTTTTACATGAAAGAATGAAATCCTGAGGATGAAACGACGCTTGACCTTTTTAACAATTCGTATTCAACCATAGAACCGTGGTACAGAGCAGAAACATTCGACCTACCTACCAGTCGAGATTCAGCGTCACGTTCAGTTCAACTTGTCTGTCCGACAAAACGGAAGTTCGAGTTGACGCAATTGATCGACGAAATTCACTCAAGCCTTTCTTGGCAATCAAATTATAGTTCAGCTCAGTTAAACTTGTTTCACAACAGTACAATCTTATCTTAAAGATGCTGCCAGTTTCTTCTTAAACAAACTGATTAAAATCGAATCAAATTCTTTCTCAATACGATTCAAGTCTTCTTACTGCCAACGTGCTACAGACTCATTTACAACTTCAATTTCAACTCAACTCAAAACGACAATTACAATTTTAAATTTCTCCCCTCTTTTTCTTCTTCTTCTTCTGATGATGAAAACTTTCTTTAATTGCCAATGTGGCCTGCGTTTATGTTTGCAAGACCTGCTGTTGGAAAAAGTTCGGCGGATGAAACGGAAACTGAAGGAAATGAAACAAATGACTGACGCAGGTACAATGTAGAAGTAGACTTCTAACGTAAACATAGGCTGCCACCATTGATGAGTTCCATGCTAACGCTGACGTGTCTTCAACAACAACAAAACCAGTTATTAACTTATGTCTTTGAACTTACTGACTTCAAAGTTCCGGAATTATCGCCATAGTCGAAACGTATGAGGCAGGAATTTTGAACATGTCTGCAATTTGAAATGATGACTCAGAACCATGTGATAATAGTATATTAGAAACTAAGTAAAGGAAAGGTCTTGAAATAACGTTTGGCTATAATTAGGTTATTTAAAAAAATAAAATCCGTGCCGCAATTATATTTAAGAATATTTGATATTAATAATAAATTCAAATATTTCACAAGTATAAAGCTTCGAATTTTCAAAAAAAATATAAAAAGATAAAATTTGTTTCATTAATTAACTTGTTTAATACTAGGCCTATACCTATATAATTACTGACAAGTGAAGAACTAAACCCTATCAGTTTGTCAATCTTACCTCAAGTAGTTAACATAATATAGTACGACTTTTAATTTCAGGAGAATTGTTCTTAGCATTAGAAAATCAGAAGACAGAGGGGACAGAACTGGAACAGACAAATGAGACACTGCGGCGAAGTCAACTCAAATACAATATTATTCCATATAAGCTCAAGCAAAGATATCTACAGCAACCGAAACTTTCGTATATGCCTATACAGACAATGATCCGTGATGATGACGAATTTACAGAACGATACAGAGGCCCCTTAGAAACCACAGACCGACCACAAGGTGAGGGGCTCAAGCAACTGAAACCGGAATTGACTAAATGTGCGTACAAATACACTGTTTTGCTTTGAAAATATGCTGCATTGGTGACGCTGCAGAGATTGGAGAGTCGCCAAGGTTTGGAAAAAAGTATAAATGAAAAGCTTCGATAACGTGATTTTACGTTGGTGAATAGTAATCCTGCCACGAAACACATTTTGCTGACTGGTTTTAGGCGAATGAAGGAGATAGCGAATACAATGTTCCCATGTTCAAACTGCTTGTTAATTTAACTAGAGACTCTTCATAAGCCTTTCACAAGCATCCAAAATCTGTTCTTTCTCGCCGGAGTTGGGATGGGATTACCTTTGAGTAGGCATCTTGGAAAAATTTGCTCTTTCTTTTCACTGTGGATGCAGCCTTTGATACCGTTGAACACGCCATTCTAAGCGCCTTAAAACATCTTTCGGTGCCGTGGGTCGTCCTCTCCGGGCGTAATTTAGACCAACAAAGAATTCAATTCTAGAGTATCTGCTATATGTTCTACACACTGTTGACCTAAGCCACTTTATTTCCTCCACTTGGGTTTCCGCTTGCCAGTAAGTTGGTAATAATCAGGCATACGTCTACGACCAAGCTGCAAATGAATTCTATAGGCCAATTTACCTGAAAAACTGAGACATCTGATGCACTATCCGCTTTGATGTCGTCTAACCGTCTCCAGCTTAATTCCTTTGGCTTTAAGACAATTATAACTTTTTCCACTTGGCCTGGATCGGGAGCGCCTCTGACTAGGGATCTTGATGGAGTGCTAAAGAAATTTTGATTGATTGAAACTGGCCTGGTTAACAACGGTCGTCGCCTGAGAATTATATTAAACTATCATGATTTTTGTGTAAAATTTAGTTTGGTATCAATTTCTTGAGTGCAACGTTTGCTCTATCATTAGACAAAAAGGCAAGCAGATTTAAGCAGCCGTTTGAAAGATATAAGGCAATATTGAAATGCTCTATCTTATGAAGCTGTAAATTTTATAAACATATTTGGTATTATATTGCTGTATGATTAGCATTCAATCACAGGCCTGCAAAAATTGCACTGAATAGTAATTACTGGTAAAACGCTTTATCATACACACTCGGGACCATTCTGAGTTTCACCAAAGGTACACTGTACAGGCAAGGTAATATACTACAGACGTATCATGCATAGCCTAAATAACCAAAATAAAGAAATATAATTCGATATAATTGTTGTGTAGTAAATAAATACTGCGTGAAATGCTATCATTAAAACTCTAGCATGTTACAGCAATGTTATACCAAAATGGATGATAGAGCAATTTAATACTCAGGACGCGATGTAGGAAACTGCCTTATGTATAACTTAGAACATTATTACAACTACGTTTACCTTGTTCGTTGTAATTATTTTGCTGTAACATGCATTTTTGCATCTTTTTGTTATTTTCTATGTTTTCTACTTTCTTTGTCAAAATAGCATTTTCCTTTTCAAAATAAGTCACTAGCAGGTACATAAAAATGACAGTATTATCCAGCAAAACAATCCAGTTTAGAATTCTTGGCCTATGATAGTGACCAAACTTTGAAGTCTTTTTGCTCGGTTTCGGCAAAATATGGGATAGGGTTGGTGATGGGTAAGTGGGACACTTAAGGGAATGACGTGCAGTCGTGGAGTCGATATATTAAAACAGACCAAACTAAATGCATATACAGACAGTTTAGACTGTGTCTGATTCCAGGAGCTACTAAAGTGGGACAAAATAGATATTAAAGTGGTCCATAACTTGATGTTGCTTAAGAAGGCACGACAATCTACAATTTTCTTCGGAAAACGGTAAAGTGGTCCACTAAATATACTAAAGTGGTCCAACACTGATAGGCTCTATGAGGATCAAAACTTAAAGGCCTATAGGCCTAGTTAACATACAAAAGATAGTCAATGATAACTGAAGGCTAGAAGGTAAGTTGTTGCGCACAGAGAGCACAAAAAAATCATCATCATCTAAAATTCCATTTATCTCCCCACATGGCTCGTTGCACCACAGAAAACAGCGGCTGCATTGTATCCAAGACTGTGCGAGTTTCTTGTCGGCTTTACTGTTCTCGACAACACTACACTCGTAGCAAGTGGAGGGCTCATTTGTAGGCCTATAGTCGGTCGCAGCTTTCTTGTTTGCTTTCTTGTTTTTCGGCTTAGCTGTCACTTCATTTTCTTTCTTCTGTCTCTTTACTTTGCTTCCATTAGAAGTAGGGCCATTCAAGTTCTCCCTCCTTGTTTCTCTTAGTCGACTGACCTTCTCTTTCAGAAACTCGCCATGTTCCTTGCTGGTCAGTATGTGAGTAGGCGACTTAATCACTAGTCTAGCGCTTGTTGGTCTTTTCCGAACTGGAACTGGCAACAGCGTTTCAAAGACATTTGACATGCCTACACTTTCTGCAATCACTGTCGACACTTCAGCTTCTACACTTTCTGCAGCTGGAATAGGCTGTCCCACTTTAGCAGCAGATCGCTGTCCCACTTTGACAACACAGCTGTCGCTAAAGTGGGACACCTATACACCAGCAGGCTTTGTAAATGCATGTTGACATTTGGTGATAAAAACCGTTGCTGGTAATTCATTTCGTCAGTATATTTCAACATAAATTGAATTCAATATAATTATTTATCGTTAGTGTCGACAAGGGCCTTAGCAAGTTAATGTTATCAAAATTATGAATACCGCAAATTCACTAACTTTCGAAAATTGAATGTTACACGCACAACCATAGGCCATTAAACACTTCCAATAAAACGTTTGTACGCACATATTAATGACGTCGGGTATATTGCCATACACTATGTATTTTTAGATTTTGGATGTATTGGACATAATACGCATACATGTAAGCCTCACTAGCTTAGCTGTCCCACCATAGTGGTCTGTCCCACTTACCCATCACCCACCCTAGAGCAATATAATTCTCAGGAAGCGCGTTGGCAGCTCTAAAATATAGACTTGAATAACCTGCAGTTTAACTGTACAAATTCCGCGGTATTACTTCTGAACTTGGTTTGGCTGTGAATCTGGACACAGAATTGACCTTCTCTGAACATGTAGAGACAGTATCTAGAATGTTTTAATCTTCAGCTGAGGATACACATTATACGCCATTGGCTCTCACATAAGCCGGCCTCTACTGGTAATTGAAATATAAATCGGGAATTTCGAAGAAAGTCCTGTGGCTGAAGGATTGCATGGGAAGAGGAATAGAATTAGAGAAAGTTGGAGAATCGGAGTAGAGTTTAACTTCTGTTTGTTTTCATAATCGTAAGTGGCCTTAAAAGAGGTATTACGACATTATGGTGATTTTGCAGTGCATTACTTTCATTTTACTATCCATATCCTTCTTACAGACTACATGTAGCTATGCTTGGCTGTCTTTCACTAAATGTCGCTATTGTGTGAGTTGTAGCTGTACAACTGACCAATGAATCAGACTTTCCGTTGTATATCCCGAGCCGTCGTTTTAGAGGTCAACCTCCAACAGAACCTATGGTTTTATCTTCAAAGTCCAAAGGTTTTCTAGTAACCATTGTTATGCCAGAAATTAATCCTGTTTTTTTTCAAATAACAAATCCTATTGGTTTTTACTGCATGTCGGCAAAAAGACATTTTGCAGCTTTGTTATGTCACCATTTCAGTTCAGCAAAAGATAATGATAACTTTAATAGAGAGTTACAAATTAACCTGAACTTCCGACGCAGTGGTTCTTCGAGAAAAATTCCAACTGCATCTACCATCTCTTGACAGATCAGCATTAGCTTGAGTTCGCTAAGTCACAAAATGACCTCAATCATCGTAACTTATAAAATTGTAATTTACATTTTAATTTGCCAATCCGGTGTTGTGTATTGTAGCGATTGATGTTTAGAATTTGACAGAGGTAAAGGAAAGAGGAAGATTCGCGCGGAATAGGATTTGTGGAAGAGGAATATTTCGGTTTTCAGTAAAACACCTGAGCAGATATTGCAAGAGGTGCAAGAAGAGTCTGTTAGGCCCAAATCAAATGTCACGGTTTTCTATGTTACTCGGTGTTGTAAATAACACAAAAAGGACTATGTGGTTCGATTCTAGCAGACATTCAAATTCATTCTAATTAATATGTCTGATTTCCCCGATATTCAGGAACCTGACGACTGCATGTGTCAGGGCATATTAATTTGCACACGGATAATGAACTAAATAAACAACAACTTAATGTCTTTTAGGACCACACCTATATGGCCAAACCTTTGCAACTAGAATGTTAGGCTATCATCAGTCTGATGCAGCATCGTCCGCTTCTGAAGCTTCATCGGTTTCCAGTGGTTATTCTTCGCGAACAGCTTCAATTGAGATCATTATCAGCACTTCTGAAGCGGGTAAGACTAACTTTTGCGTTCTTTTAATTTGAAGTCCGTCATACAATAGGTTTAAACGTGTCGTTTGCAGCGTGTGTTTCAACAGCAAGGGAATCATCAAATGCGAAGAAAGAAATTGGGATATTCTCAAGTTCTGTAATGAACAGACTATGGCACGTCGATGTGCAGTTTGTTTAATTAGACTTTGCCTTGAAAGTTACTTAGTTTAGTCTAAAACATAGAAAAATTAGATTAGATAATTATTAATTAATTATCAGACAATTGTATATTTGACGTTCAATGATTGATGTGAAATAAATCCCGTCTTGCATAACGTAACATCGTTCAATAACACCACTAGGATGCTGAGTGTCGTTGTGCCATTGAAACGCGGCGAAAAGGGGAGAGAGGGAGAGATAGAGGGAGAGATAGAGAGGTAGAGGTGAAACTTAATTTTGAATGGAAAGCCTAAGGGGTGATAGAGGTAGGCCCTACTTGGCAGAAGGAGAAAGAGATGTGGAGATATCGATCGGTTAAGAACGTAAGATATGATAAGTGACTGTGGTTAATAGCACAGTGGTTGGATAGTGAAGAGTTTAAGAAGATAAGTGGGTTGTGAGTTTTGCACAGAATTACAGGTTAGGTAAGAATTTGAACTGAATGAGTTCGCATATTTTGTAGCCAGTGCAGTGACTAAAGATGGGTGATATGGTGACACTGGAAAATCCCTACGACAACTCTAGCAAATGTACCTTTGGTTTCAGTGGAAGATTTTGATTATAGAGTGCATTCAGAGTTGGGAAAAAGAGAGTCATAGTACTCTAACTGGAGTGAGCAATGCAGGTGTAATCTAAACTAATCTGATTGCTTCTATAGCGCCATTATTGTAATGCTCGAGGCATCAGTCTGTGATCGATGCTAAGCAAACCATGCTCCAAAATCAAAGGTCAGGCTTCCGATAATTTGCAATCCGAAAAAGTTGCACTCATAATAGTAATTCTGGTCTGATTTAAAATGACAAAACAACAAAATGGCATTAATTTAATGCTATTAATGCTATTATTCACAGAATTCTCAAATCTAGTTAAGACAATCCGGACAAAAGCTGCAGAAGAAGAAAGTAAATGCATCATTGGATTGACAATCCTAGACAAGGAACTATTTGTCGTAAGTGGAAAGAGTTCAGAAGTTGAAGGTTATAACTCATTGAACTTTGAATTTCGTCAACGATGGACACTTAAAGAATTAGTTCAGCCTTTCGATATTGCTTCTTGCAATAAGAATGCTTGCTTGTATATCATGGATCACAAGCGTCATGGTGTACCGAGTGAAATACTAAGAGTCGATGGACACGGAACATTGATCAAGAGGTGGTCAACTGAGAGCGATTGGGGGTATGGGCTGTCTGTTACGGCTGAATGCAACATAATTTTGGCAGTTCACGAGAAAAATAAATTAAACGAGTATGCACCGGATGGAACCTTGATCCGCGTAATTCAGTTGTCGTCTGATTCTGCAATTGTACATCCATGGCATGCTATAAAACTACAAAACGGCGATTTTGTTGTCAGCCATGGTTCGCGTAAAGATCCTGAGCACAGAGTTTGTAAGGTGGATGCAGAAGGAAATATGAAAACTTCTTTTGGAGGAAAAGTTGGAGCGGCTATCGGGCAACTGAATGGTCCTTGGTATTTGGCTGTAGATGAAAACGAATCTATAATAGTATCGGACTGGAATAACAAACGGGTATTGTTACTGGATTCCGATTTGAGGTTGTTTAAGAGAGCACTTGTTCCAAAAAAGACTAACGGTTTACGAGATCCACGAAGAATCCATCTAGACAGATGGAGTGACAGATTATTTGTAACGGATAACGAATATGACTCTGAAGCAAAAACTTACAAGAATGGTCGAATTTTGGTGTTTAATATCGAAGACTGAGAAGATTAGATTTATGCATATAAGTGAAATTAATGTTCAACAATTGAAGGGCTTGCCTCAATAACCAGGTATGTCGACATACCTGGTTTATGTGAAAAACTATGCCACCGTGCTTGGAATATTGTATTCTATATACCCTGCAAATTTGGTGCAAAGCTGGTTATTTTTGAATTGGCTTTTGGATAAAACAGTCTGTCGACATATGGTATTTAGCAGCCGGCAGCATTTCTCCAATGCAATAACCTGGTATGATAAAAAAAATTGTCGTTTTTTCCTGTAATCTCTGTTTTAAAACCGGTGCAGTAATCAGGTTATATGACATACCCGGTTATTGTCTCTTACTTACTCAACAATTCACTGATTTTGCGGTGTTTTTTTCTTGCTGTAATGTAACTATGATGATTTACCTTCTTATTGCACGATTAATTTGTACTGTATACTAGTCACCATTTGGTGGAAGAATGAGGTATGTCGACTAACAGCAGACGATTTTTGCTTCATACTGGGTTATTGAGTGTCAATAACCAGGTATGAAGCAAAATGTCGTGAAAAAACATTAATGTTATGTTTTGCATTGCATTATGTAAAAATTTCGTGAAAGACAATAATAACTCACATGGTGCTTCAAACAGCTTGTCAATATCTCGTAAAATGGCTTAGATACAACAGTTTGAAGTGTAAAATCTTTGAAGCCATTTTCCCAAAACTAAAAAAATCCGACATACCTGGTTATTGGCAACTTATTGCTGCAAGCCCTTCAATTGTTGTTTTATTTGATGACATGATATTCTAAGGCAAAATGCGAACAGAACATCTTTATAAATTTCAGGACACTAAATGCTAAGAAAAGGATTGCAGGACTAATAATCTAAGCAAACATGCGCGTCTGCAGGAATTTTTGTACAAGGATGGCATTTGGGGAGGCAGAGGGCATATGTCCCCTGATTTTTGCAAAAAGGAAATAGAACGGAAGAAGAAAATGAGAAAGAAGAAAGGGGTAAAAGAAAAAATGATACTCAAATTCAGGGAATTATTATATACTACTGACAAAACTAGAGTTTGCATAGCTTTATTCACATTTTTTGCAACCATAAATAAATTCATCAAAGTCTAATTATAGTAAGTGACAATATGCAGTATGCACACTGCGGCACACATCATGTAGCATTGGGTTACAGTTTTGCACATGTAGACTAAATACAGAGCTTAACAAGCTGGCCAAGTTCCATGAACCGCGATCCCGAACGGGACAACAGACTTTAACAGTGGGGAAACACACCATAGACTTACCCAAATTTTGAGAAAACACCAAAAAAGGTTAACAAATGTGTTCACCTCTTGTTTGACCAGATCGGTTCAAAAGTGTCTTTTGTCCACCACCTGTAAAACAAGATCGCCGCCAGTGCCAAGTTTCCCCCGAAAAAATACTCAAATGTCGTCCTCTTCCTGGAAAAACCTGAAATGACGTCCCTGTTTTCCCTGTTTTGGGGGAAGAATTTTTGTTGAGGGCAAAATGACGCTTTGCATTGAATAGCTAGCTATTCTTGAACACAGAACACGTTGCAGCTTTAAAATAAATAATGGTCAAGGAGTTTACCTAAATAATTAAGTGTTTTTAATTGAGACTTTTGCAAAAATCATAATAATCCAAAGATTTTATTTTATAAAATATTTGCAAATTCCAGAGGCTGGCAAATGCCCTCCTTGGCCCCTCCGGACGCCCTTGCAAGCGTTTAGTCAGAGTGATTGTTTTTAGGATTTGTCGGATATTGTCAAAATTTCTTGGAATTATGTTTTGCTTGTAACATTGCATATTAGGCTTAGAACAGAACTAAATAAATAGCGTTTTAGTTAGTAAGCTATCACTACACGGTGTTCCATTTTCCATTATTTAATATTCACAAGAAGACATTTCCTCGTGTAATTTAGGGTGCATGATTCATTACTTAATTGTACAGCCTACTCCGTTTCCGAAATCGAGTATGTCGAGTGAGCAGCATGTACGATTCCAAACAAGGGCTGACTGCATTTTGTTCGGAGCATAAATCGCCCCTTGCACTGTTTTCTTGTATGACTACCCTGATTATGCCCTAGTTACAGAAAATGTCTGACGCCGCCACTGGGCCGTAACCGACAGTTCATTTTACGTTGGTCAAGTTTTTTTTAGCTCTAATCCCAAGAAACTGTATGAAACGAGTAGGTCTAATATTAGTAATCTTACAATGAAAAACTTGCAAGAATGAACTGCGATATTCGTTACTGCGATTATGCTGCACGGGCGGCGACAAAACGTATAAGAAACAAGGAGAGGTGGTCCTTCGGCGGGGAGGTTTAAGACGTTTAGGGTTAATCTTAGGGTTGGTGTAGCCAATGATTTGGTCCAAGTATTCTGATTTGAAAGGACGCCTGGCTGACCGTTAGTATTCTGTATTGGAAGGCCGCCTGTATTCGAAATTGTAGGGCTGCCTTGTGGTCCGCTAGTCACAGCCTATTATATATGGAACAAATGGAGCTAAAGCATTAAGTAAATTTATTAAATGTCATAAAGGATATATAGTTGGATGAGTTTCAAGTCCAGTCTTTGTCGTAAGAGAACAACTTTCAAAGCGTTGATAAAAGGTGCATTTAGGTCGCCTATGTTCTACGCAATGGGTGCAGCAACAGAGAAAGGAAATAATTTAAATCAACAATTCAACGGTGATGGGCACTAAACTATATTTTTAGTTAAACTAAAACTATTTTCCAACTAAAAAAAATTAGTTTAACTAAAGTTGGCAACTAATTTTGGAAATAAGTTAACTAAACTAAAAAAAGTAGTTAAACTTTTTCCAACTTTTTTCCAACTTTTTACGACAAACATTTTCACAATAACAGAGGTTAAGTGAACTGTAATAATACAGAGCGTCAATGACAATTTCACCTTCAAACTATGCAATGTGTACTGTTCTAGCATACAGTTACAGGCGTACTGTAAGTAGTGTATGAATTTGAAAGCGAAATGCTAAAACCATGCAGTGTAAATCAATAAGTTTCGCGTTAAGTT